>MQUG01003553.1:0-21875 GCA_007213375.1 Steinernema feltiae | reverse complement strand
CACGTAGCAGACAGTTCGCCCCAGATGCGTTGTCGCGTCGGCTTCCGCTGATGTTTCTTGGCGTCTTTGCGGAAATTGAAGCGTTGGAGCCGCCAGATCTGCAAGAAAGAGCTTAATTCTTATGGGTTTTCGGTCATTTCAGATGTTTTGTAAATTCATTGGTCGCGCGAGATGACTCCGCGGCGCAAGTTGATGAGCGGCGCCCGTTCAGTGGAATTCAGTGGTGGAAATGGCGGGAAACGTTTCTGGGGAACGCAGTACGATACGCGAACGAATTGCCAGTTTTGTCCGGAATTTTCGCGCATGATTTCAACTCCGGATCGTTGCAGGAGCACATGGAAAGCGGCGATACAATGAATCCAGCGACGCTTCACAGCGGTCGCACAGCTGGATTTGGCGACGGAATCGCTGTGAATCGGTGGACTGGAAACTCGGATTGGTTGGGATGGCAGAGTAGGAGTCGCGGTGGCTTCAAACACGCTCAAAATCATTCAGATCGGTTCCGCAGTATTTCTTTCAATGCAGCCTGAAGCTCTTCCACGCTATCAATCATGCAACGCGTGCAACGAAACGCCGTGTTCGAGGAAACACATGGGGAATAGGAGGAGGAACCGCGTTGGCGAAATCTCGTGAACTTTCCGGTTGATTGAAAAGAGTGAGTCGAGGATTCCTCGTGTAATACGGCCGCTCGATTCTTTCCGCACTACCAACACTTCCTTTTTGGTCCTTTTTGCGGATGCGGTTTTTGCGCTCGCTGATTTGTTCGCTGCATGCGATAAAATATCGATAAAATACGCGTGTTCAGTGCGCTGAGTGCACGATTGTCCTCGTCTGTCGGGCACGACCTTTTTCTGTTTTCGTCATTTGCATTTTATAAGTTTTAACAAGAAAATGATTCGTTTAGAGCATCTCGGGCGCTTTAGCGACAACCGCCGGACGCTCGACTGTGAGAGTAAACTGGCCGTGAACGGTCATGGCGCCTTCTTCGGCGCTCCCGAAGAGATCAGAGGCGAGGGGAGAGGTCATCGATGACGATGCTGATTGCATCCTTGCTCGAGCGCTTCTTGAGGCTCGTTTTTACGCGCTCTAGGACGTTGTCGGCAACGCAGTTCGTCGCCGGAAGAGAAAGTCGTCCGCGCTTCAAATTCATGCGAATCCAACGTCAATCGGCGATGATTGTGGGGGAGGAGAACCTATTTTTGTGATCGACAGCGTCTGTGGGTCTCCCTGCCGAAGGAGAACGTGAGCGGTGAGATGCCAGTGACGTTGTTCCCCGAATCGGTCGCGATGAACTGCGAATGAGCGCCGAAATTGTCCCCACTGGCCGCTCCCTCGTTCGGTCAACTCGATCGACGCGCTGTCGACGGCGTTCGTCGCTATCTGTGCTCGTTTCACAGCGCCAGAACGGAGAAATGCGTGATTGACATGCGAGGAACTCGCGTTTCGGGTAAATGCTGCCCACGTCCCCTCAATATCCACGCTGCCGACGACCTCGCGCACGCGCACTGGTTTCTCGTGCTGTGCAACGTGATTCGGTGGCGACGAATCTGCTGTGCAGCTCTTCCTTGTGCGACAAATACCGGTGCTGAGGCAACAGCAGCATTATCTTCATATTATTTGCATTTATAAGTTTTAACAAGAAAATGATTCGTTTAGAGCATCTCGGGCGCTTTAGCGACAACCGCCGAACGCTCGACTGTGAGAGTAAACTGGCCGTGAACGGTCATGGCGCCTTCTTCGGCGCTCCGAAGAGATCAGAGGCGAGGGAGAGATCCTCAATGACGATGCTCACCGGTTCTTTGCTCGACCGCTTCTTGATGCTCGTCTTCACGCGCTCCACGAATCCATTGCCGCTGAGCTTCTCTTCTTGTGCTTTGCGGAACCTGAATTCGCTGAAAGAATTGATTTCCAGCGCTTTGTAGATCTCGCCGACGCTTCCGATCGCCACAGAAAGCGTCTTTCCGTACGTTTTGACGATTTTCCGTTGATTTAGCGTCAGATAATCGAGGATCTCGGGAGAATCCACCATTTCGGTGTCGCATTGACGGCGCGAGAGCCGATTCAGGACATCTGACAGAAATGGATTCGAGAAACTGAGGTCTCGAAAGGAAAGCAGCGGAATCGATGTGAAGTTCAGCAGATCCAGTTTGTCGAGGAACGTACGAAGAGTCGCAGGGTCGCTAAAGTTGATGCATTCACGTAAACTTTCTGAAAACGTCAACTCGAAGCAGCGGAGTTCGATCAAAAAGTTTCTGGAGTACGAAGACAAGGGCATATAGTTCAAGTTAAACGTCCAAGCATTGTGGGAGTCTGTGTTGAATAGATCGTAATTTCTGATAGCGCAGTATGCATGTGATGCGCCAGGTTTGGGGAAGTAGAGCGCCAGGGAGATGAATTTGTAGTGCCTGATGCACCTGATGTACATTTCGCCCCAGCGACCCCCGAGCTCCGCGTAGGGACACGGAACACACTCAATTCTTGTGAACGGCCTGAAAAAAGGACGCAATTCACCTTGTTTAACGAGCCAACAAGGCACGCGCAAGCACTCATCAACGGCAATAGGAAGCTCCTTGGCAATGCGGACCAGGATCAGCTCAAAAACAGAGTCCAGAAATCGTTCGTTGACGTGCTCCATCGTTTGCAGTCAACAGGAGGGACGCGTGTTAAATGACGGAAAAAACGTTCGAAAGCAATGCTTTTGTTTACCGACACAACAAAGATATGCAATTTCTAGCTCAAACAAAGCTTAATTCTCAAGATGCCACCAACTGACACACCTTGGAAAAGTAATCGATCTCCAATGTATTATACAGATTTACTAAAACCATACTGTGATAAGATGAAAACCCATACTGTAGGTGTGAGGATTACTCCCTATAGCCGGCCCTTGGCGAAATCTGAATTCCGTAGCTGTAATGTAATCCCTCAAAGAGTCAACATCGTATCACAAGTCTCTTGAAGGCGTTGGAATCGCCGATTTGCGTCAGGATCCATACAGAAACCTCTGTGAAACAACGTAGTCGCTTCATGAAGGGCGTCTATTGAGGAGTCGACGTAGATCAGATGGTCGAACGCATTGCAAGCGCTCACACAGCTGCAATCATCAGAATTGGCATCGCGCGGCACCATTCTCTGCGCGCAGTGGAGATCCGCGTTGCTCTCGAAGTACAGATCAGCTTCCAGACAGCCATTCCGCCCTCTGCTCTCGAGCCGCGTTGCGCGCCAGTGTGAATGAGTGAGAAACTGGCAGTTGGGAGTCTCCTCTGGCGGAAAACATGCAGCGGCGTCTGGTGGCCGTTCAAATCAAATGTCTACCGTATTCAGCATTTGAAAATGGAGAGAAAAAAGACCGCGTGGAACCCAGTGGGCACGCGCATTGCAATTTCGGCTTCTGTGTGGCTCTGCATCCTCACCGAGAACGTTTCCGCATCTTCCGCTCGTTTCGTAAGCGCGATTCGGTTCGAGTGGCGATTCGTAGCGGTCGCTCAACTCGAATTCGCGACGCGCGCGATCAGTTTGCTGCTGACAAGTGAGCGGTGGAAAGAGCGTCCGCATCGCTTTTAGATGACAGATCAGGTGTTTTGTGAGTTGCCGTCCCTCCCGGCGCTCTCGAAATCCGCGTTTACTGTTCATGACACAGGGCGAAATCAACAGAATTGGCGGCGATTCTCCACGCAGCGGTGATCCGCATTGCCATCGGAGTACAGATCAGCTTCCAAACAGCCTTTCCGCCTCTGCTCTCGAGCCGCGTTGCGCGCCAGTGTGAATGAGTGACAAACGGGCAGTTGGGAGTCTCCTCAGGCGGATCAACACCGTTTCTGAAGCGCTGGACTCGCGGAAAACAGCCCGGAAGACCGTAAGCAGACCTTAATGCGTGCAATTTAGACTCATTTGCGTCTCGGAGACATCGGTTGCGACCCGAACTGCGTTCAGACTTCGTAAAGGCGCTTCTCGAACGTTTGGCGCCCAAACGACACGTCGAGGAGGTTGTCGACACCGCAGTTCGTCGTCGTATGCCACTTGCATTTCACAAGATCTCATATTTATTTCAATTCTCAACATAAATCGTGAAAAATGAGCGTTTAGTAAGTGTAGTCGGTCGCGATCACTTGACTCGTCCGACGTTTGATTGTGAGGGAAACGTCTTGGTCGATGGCCACGACGCCTTCTTCGGCGCTCCCTATGAGATCAGATGAGAGCGAGAGGTCCTCGATGACGATGCTGATCGCCTCCTTACTCGACCGCTTCTTGAGGCTCGTCTTCACGCGCTCCACGAATCCGTCGCCGCTGAAACGCTCGTTTCTCGCTCTGCGGAACCTGAATTCACTGAAAGAATCGATTTCCAGCGCTTTGTAGATCTCGCCGACGCTTCCGATCGCCACAGAGAGCGTCGTTCCGTACGTTTCGACGACTTGCGGCTGATTTTGCTTCAGACGATCGAGGATCTCGGGAGAATTCACCACTTCGGTGTCGCATTGACGGCGCAAGAGTCGATTCAGGACGGCTGGCAGATAGAGATGCGTGGAACTGAGGCTTCTGAATGAAATCAGAGGATTCGATGTGAAATGGAGCCTATCCAGCTCGTCGTTAAAGTCGTTCAGAGCTGTGGGGTGCCGGTGAAAGTACAAAAACTCATTAACATCGAATGGGTCGGAATCCCTATTGCCTGCCAACTGTTCGACGCGGTCGAAACAGTAGAGATCCAACAAAACGCATTTACTGTGAGCAAATATGTTTCGGTCCAGTGAGTAGCACAAACACAAGTGGGATCGTAACTCTGAATTCGTCCATTCCTGGAATAGCTTGAACCACCTGCATGTGCCGTGCATTCGAGAATTGTTCGTTGCGGGAAAGTAGAGCGCCATCGAGATGAACACGTAGTGCTCGGTGCAGTTCTCGAACGCTTGTCCCCAGCGGCCGCCGAGCATCGCGTACGCGCACGGAAAGCGCAGGATCTTTTCAGGTCGCTTTGTTTTTCTCTTTATAGGATGCAAGAATCCTCTGCGCAGCCAGAAGGGAACATACGTGTTCTGCTCCATCACTACAGGGAGCGCCTTGGCGATCTGGATGAAAATCAGCTCGAATAGGGTATCGAGGAACCGCTCGTTGACGAACTCCATCGTTTCTTGGCGCAGCTGAATGGAAACAGCAGTAGAAATGCAACAAACGACATTCGAAGTGGCAATCGCATCGCAATCGCGCTCACGATGCAAAGTGTTCTGAATTCATATCAGTTGGAGGGAAATAATCGATAAGATACGTAAAGAAGAGTAGATAGGATCGCCGTTCTCCACCATAGCGAGCGCAGCGACGATTCAAAGTGGTCGCGTATCTCGAATCGGCCGAATGAGCGCCGCGCGCTGTACTCCGCTGCGGAGGAAAGACGCTTCTTCTGTGGTTGACGTCCGTTGCATTGCGTTGGAATCGCCGTTGATGCCACGCGCTACAGGCACCGCTCGGCACCATTCTCTGCGGTCTCCTCTGGCGAATCACACCGTTTCGAAGGCGTTGACTCGCGGAAAACAGCTCGGAGGACGCAAACAGACGTTATGCGTGTAATTTAGACTCATTTTGCGTCTCAGAGACATCGGTTGCGACCCAAAATGCTTTCACACTTCGTTAACCAGACGGAATGGCGTTTCTCAAACGTATTTGGCGCCGAAACGACACGCCGAGGGCGTTGTCGACAACGCAGTGCGTCGTCGGAAGAGAAAGTCGTCCGAATCGGCGATGATTTTTTTCATCGACAGCGTCTGTTGATTTTCCGGTCGAAGGAGAACGTGAGCGGTGAGATGACAGTAACGTTGTTCAACCGAATCGGTCGCGATGAACTGCGAATGAGCGCCTAAATTGTCCCCAATGGCCGCTCCCTTGTTCGTGTCAACTCGATCGACGCCGTCCTCAATATCCACACAGCCGACGATCTCGCGCCGACGATCTGGCTTGTCGTGCTGCGCAACGTGATTCGGTGGCGACCATTCTGCTGCAGCTCTTCCTTGTGCGACAAATACCGGTGCTGAGGCAAATGCAGCATTATTATTATTTGCATTTACATTTACAAGTTTTAACAAGAAAATGATTCATTTAGAGCATCTGCGGCGCTTCAGTGACAACCGCCGGACGCTCGACTGTGAGGGTAAACTGGTCGTCGATGGCCACGGCGCCTTCTTCGGCGCTCCCGAAGAGATCAGAGGCGAGGGAGAGGTCCTCGATGACGATGCTGATCGCCTCCGTGCTCGCCCGCTCCTTGAGGCTCGTCTTCACGCGCTCCACGAATCCCTCGCCGCTGAAATGGTCGTTTGCAGCTTTGCGGAACCTGAATTCGCTGAAAGAATCGATTTCCAGCGCTGTGTAGATCTCGTCGAGGCTTCCGATGGCCACAGAAAGCGATTTTCCGTATTTCCTGACGATTTTCGGCTGATTTTGCATCAAAATTGAGAGAACACAGGGCGAATTTACCACTTCCACGTCGGTCTGGCGAGGGCAAATCCGGCTAAGAAGATCGTGAAAGAAAGGAACCGCGGAATTCAGGTTGTTGTAGCAAATACGAGGATTAGCGGTGAAGCGAAGTCCATCGAGTATTCCATAAACAACGCTCATGTTAGCCGGATCGGTGAAGTCGGTGATTCGGAAAAAGTCATGCTCAAAAGGCACCGATTCAATGAAGTACAAATCGAGAAGATAATGTTTGACATGCGGGTATAGCGGCTCAAACGTATCCTTGCCGAAGCAATAGTGGCAATCTTCGCTAAACAGAATGTAATCTCTGTATGCGCCGAAGCTTTCCTCGTAATCCGTCTCCACTGCAGGCAGGTAGATCGCCATGGAGACAAATCTGTAGTGCTCGCAGCAGTTTTCGAATTTGCGACCCCAACGGCCGACGAGCTCCGCGTACGGTCGCGGAACGTCACGGATCATTTCGAAATCATCAGCAAACTTGTCACATAGCCATAGAGGAAGAGACTTCTCTTTGTTGTATGCCACGGGAATGTCTTTTGCAGTGCGGACTAAGATCACCTCATACAACGCATCGAGGAACAAATTTGGGACGAATTCCATCTTTTCTGAAGAATTGACAAACAAATTGCGTCTCATAAAAGTGTTGCAAAGCAATGCGAGAAAACCGCGGCTGCATTGCTTTCAAATTGTCGATTCTTGGTCACCTTTGTCAAACCGTGGCGCGTTTACGACGCCGATCCTTCAGCACTAAATGTCCTGTGCTCGAAAGACGCAAACAATTGAAACGACAGTACGGTAGTTGAATGGATGAAACATTCCATCTCTTGGAATTAGTCTCTCGCCACAAACCACAATCAATATCGGATAATGAACTCTCATCACGCAGTGACATAAATCTATCGCTTTTGCTCGTCTATCGTGCCATGACTATTACCCATAGAAACTCTTTAACCGCACGTATTCACAACTACACAAGAAATCCTTCAAATCAGCTAAATCAGAGAAAAAGAGTATGAATGTTTGCGACTGTTTCTTCGTTCACATCGCAACGCTGTATCTTCAATTCACGAAGGACTGGGGAAATGAGCATCAGCCGTGAGAAATCGAGAATTGAGTTCGGCAATGCAAAATCATTGGATAAAGATTCATCAAATGATTCCAGAGTTAACTTCAGTCCACCGTCTGTAGAGCGATCGTGTCGCATCATCCGGTCGAAGTCATCAAAGTTGAACGGCGATATGGTAAGATGATGTTCCGCTGTAATAGAGGAATATTGATAACACATTAATATTAAAAGAAAAACCCAGTTTGATTGTTTTTGTAATGTTAAATAGCGTGAGGCTCTTAATTTCAACGTTTTATGCTGAAACAACGTATGCTGATCATATGTGAAAAACGAAAGACATCCATCGAACACTCAATTAACACTGCGCTTGTACATTGCTACTTCAAGTCTAAGAACATTACGATTCCGGTCGTACCAATACGGCAATGTCTTAGCGCTTCGTGGTCAAAGAGGTGTTTGGACTAAAAAACTGAAATACCGGTTCGGCGCCAGCGCTCAACTTCCATTATGAAAACTCCGGGTGCACAGTCAACAATTCAGATCAATAACGGTGGACATCTCATCGGAAAAGTGATTCAGCGCGGTCCTCAGACTCGTTGCAAACTAATTCCACATTAAAAGATTTGTTCGAGAACATGCGATATATGGCAAAGATATCAGTTACCTGCAAAGCGTTCGAACTCCGGCTTTTCATTGCCAAACAATTGTACTTCGGCAACACGAATGTGTGTCCAGCACGGCACAGTTGAAGGCAAACCGGTAACAACGTTCGTCGCTTGCTCGGTTTTACAGCCGTTCTTCATACGGCATACTCCTTTCACGCTTAGATTTACATCGTCTGCGCAGTCTTCGGCCAAAGTTCTGAGGATTTCATTATCCAGCTTCTTGAATTCCGCATACGAATTCGGATTGAAGGCTTTCATGAACTGGTGAAGATGTGAGAAGGACAAGCCATGCTGTTCAGTTGTGTGAGAAGCTCTATAAGATTAGTGATAGGAAGTGGATAATGATTTAGCAAATATACATAGCGTTTAAACACTTTTCATAAAAAGACATCAAATATTATACATATAACATATTATATATTTATATAACATTTATCTCCCAACTCAAGCGCGGATTCCGATCTCGACTTCTCCTATCTGCGTTTGTGTCGTCTACATTCGATCTTGGTTGTTTCGGGACGAGACAAGCGTTCTTTCCGGCCCAAGCCGGCAAAATACTAAACAAGTTCCATCAGACGAAATCGCAAAAACAAATAGTACTGAACACTACAGTACCGAAAATCACCTTTCGAAAAATCTTTCTTATGACCGTTTTCAGCTTCTTCAAGTCAAGGTCGTGTGAAGGCGCCACAGAAACCGTCTTTCCGTACGTTTCGACGGCTATCGGCTGACTTTGCTTCAGACGATCGAGGATCTCGGGAGAATTCACCACTTCGGTGTCGCATTGACGCAAAAGCATCATCTCCGTCACTCGTTCAGGCTCTCAGTAAACGTTGCATCATTCGTGGGAACCGTCATTTAGATCATCGGATCTGAACCGAGCAAAACTAGATTACACTCTCTAACCAAACAATCTACCTCACTCAAAAGACAGCCGAGCAGAAAGTAAGTTTGATGGTTTGAATAGCGTCAGTCTTGTCGATTGATGCTCGTCTTGGGGTGTGGAAATCATAGCGGCAAAAGGCATCGCCGGGGATTTCCAATCTTAATCAAAATCTACCGTACCACCAGACAGAGATGTCAACTATAATACCTCTTCAAGCACGTTGCCTGGCTCCGAATTCCGAAGCATTGATAAGAGTTTTCAGTCCGGGAACGCATCTTGTTGAGGTACGCCTTCATCTCAAGGGTCTAAACAGTAATCGTCAGCAAAATCAATGAAAAATACATCTGAAACATTCCAGACGGAAAAAATACCTGTTTATCCGATCGACGCACAGTTGAAAGGCTCTGACAGGGCTGAACAACACAAATGAAGAGGTGAACGTCGAACGAGGTCATCGCGGCTGCGATCACAAAGATCACGAGGACCAGAATTTGATGCCTTTGGAGTTGCAAAAGAGGCCTGAGAGCTGCAGCACAAACATAGGGTGAGACTCGGATCGCGAATTGAGGGACGCGCGGAAAGGGAAGCGACGCTCCTCCGCGGATACACAACAAGAATGCGCCGTTGAACGCAATGCGCGATAAGCCAAGATGGGCAAGAAATGGCCACAAAACATGCAAAGGTTCACAACTTTGCAACCCAAATCCAAAAACCGTATCACGAAATATTGAGCGTCGAGGGGGAAAGGGAAGCGAAGCGGACAGACAACAAGAATGCGCAAAACGAGACAAAAAGCCAAAACGGGCCAGAAATGGGCACAAAACAAGACATGAAGTTCACAACTTGGCGAAAGACGGCGAGGAACCACACAACAAGAGAAACCCAAAAGCGAAAATGGAATCGCGAAAACGCGAAAATATACGAAAGAGAAGAGCAAAGCAAACGATGCCCGACCTTAGCTGCTGCTACGGTAGTTTTGGACGCTGGTCGTTGTGGGACCACTCTGGTGGGTTTGTGAACCGAAGAGGTGACCAGAAATGCATTCGATCGCTTCTCCACGCATTCTGCGTCAGGAAGCACACAGAACCGCAAAAGAGCGTGTTCGATACGTCGAGGGCGCCTGGTGACATAGTAATCGAGGCGACGAATGGTCGTTGTGGGACCATAAAAGGAGCACTTTGGTCAGCGGATGAGAAAATGCTCACAATCAGTTGATGATGGTCACAAACTTAAATCGAGTCGATCAGATGGTCGAGCATTGCAAATTTGGCCTCTGTTGCGGTTTTGTGTCCCCGCACAGTGCGTTTTCGCCTCTTTTGTTCATTTCAAAAAGGCTTCAAGCGCTCACAGAACAGAATTGGCACCGCGCGGCACCATTCTGTGCGCGCAATGGCGATCCGCGTTGCTCGCGGAGTACAGATGAGTTTGCAAACAGACGCCTTTCCTCCTTTTGCTCGAGCTGCGTTGTCGCCAGCGTGTATGAGTGAGAAACGGGCAGTTGGGAGTTTCCTCTGGCCGATCACACCGTTTCTGAAGCGTTGATTCGCTGAAAACAGCGCGGAGGACGCAAACAGACGTTATGTGTGTAAATTAGACTCATTTTGCGTCTCAGAGACATCGGTTGTGACCCGAGATGCGTTCAGACCGCGTCAACCAGGCGGAATGACGTTTCTCAAACGTATTTGGCGCCCAAAACGACACGTCGTGGACGTGGTCGACAACGCAGTTCGTCGCCGGAAGAGAAAGTCGCCCGCGCGTCGAATTCCTGCGAATGCAACGTCGATCGGCGGTGATTCTCGGGGAGGAGAACCTATTTTTGTGGTCGGCAGCGTCTGTGGGTCTCCCGGTCGAGAGAACGTGAGAGGTGAGATGCCAATGACGTTGTTCAACCGAATCGGTCGCGATGAACTGCGAATGAGCGCCGAAATTGTCCCCACTGGCCGCTCCCTCGTTCGGTCAACTCGATCGCCGCGCTGTCGACGGCGTTCGTCGCTATCTGTGCTCGTTTCACCGCGCCAGAACGGAGAAATGCGTGATGGACATGCGAGGAACTCGCGTTTCGGGTAAATACTGCCCAGCGTACAAATGGTGTTCACGATCCCGAAGAAGCATCGGCTCTCAATCACCACGTTGGTGACCACCTCTCACAACTACATCGTTTTCGCCGGAATTGCGAAAACAGCGAGCATTGGCGTTCTGTCTCGTGCGACACGCGCTCTGAGCATCGCTTCCCGCTTTCGTCGCCGTCTTCTTCGCGCACAAAACGCCGCGTTGGTTGGCGCAGACGGGGAAACAGAAGAAGGCGCGCCGTGTCGTTGTCTCCATCGACCGTATGAACGGAACGTTGACGGATGGGCGACTACTCGAAATGGAGAAGGCGCTTGGTGAGAGTACGGTAGCTGGCGAATGTTTCAGTTCTTTGAGACGCAGCGGTTCAAGCGTCGTTACTCCCCGTTCACCTTTTCTCCGGGAGACTCATCAGCTCCGGTCTGACATTCATCTACGAAGTGGTGATTATAGTCCTGTTCGACTGGGTGCTTCCCAATGTGACAGTCTCGGCTCTCTGGAGTGGCATCATGAGCATCATGTGGGCAGCGATGCCTGTGTTCAATGGATTGATGCTGCTGCTAGTCAACAAGTAGTTGTGCACTTCTATAGGAGGTTTTAAAGTTGAATTTTAGAAGCTTCAGGCGACGATTCTTCGCCGCGCAGTTATTGAAGTCACTGCAAAGAAACTATGTTTCTACTGTGGCATTTATAGCGTAGTCGGCCCTACGGTTGAACTTCCTTAGTGCAAATGAATTAGAAGCCAATCTTGAATTGCATTGTACTGTCTTTCACGACTTAAACGCAATTTAACTTAAATTAGATTGTAAAATCACCTGTTCGTTATTCTCGTTTTTTTCATTTCACGCTCTCCGCCACGTAGACAACATGGGCGATTATTCCGTTCCCTATGAAGCTCTTGGGTTCGCGCAAACCTCCGCTGCTCTCCTCTCCTTCCTGTCATCACTGCGAATCTTTGGGGTAAACTCGTCAAATTTCACACCATCTAACCACTTCCTCGTTTAGGTCATTGTGTCAAGCCGAGACCTCCGTTCTATGTCCTCTTATCAGCTGATCGCGTACATTGCGTTCATCGAGTGTTTGCAAGCGTTTTCTACGGCCATGTGTGGGGTTATGGTCGCCACGCAGAACAAATTTAACGAACTGTTACTTAAGGCTACCGGAGATCTTGCTACAATCACTTGGACAACCCTGATTGTGCTGAGGTTCAGCCTCGCATTCGACAGATTTACCGTAATCACCAGTTTTTCACGTCTTCGCTTCTTGAAATCTCACTACGTTCACTGGGTACGTTCCCTGGAGTTTACATTATTTACGAAAGTGCTTTCAGTTCGCACTACTAGTCCCCACATGCGTTCTCATTGTAATGACCAGCTTGTGCTCCATCTTTGATATTCCCTACATAATTAGAATCAAACTGGCCGGTTGGAATTACAACAGAGATCACTTTATCACCGTCATCGAGAAACTCAGCGCCAGGATTTTCTCGTGGGCTTCATTCATCCTGTATGTAACCGCAAGCTGCTATATACTGAAGGCAAGTCGCTTACAATAATCCTTTGTATAGACGTTTTCTAGACTAAAAACCGCGCCAATATAGAAACCAATCTAAAAGATGTAACGCTGCTCATCAGCTCCGGTCTGACATTCATCTACGAAATGGTGATTATAGTCCTGTTCGACTGGGTGCTTCCCAATGTGACAGTCTCGGCTCTCTGGAACGGCATCGTTGGCATCATGTGGGCGGCGATGCCTGCGTTCAATGGATTGATGCTGCTGCTAGTCAACAAGTAGTTGTGCACTTCAGTAAGAGGTTTTAAAGGTGAATTTTTAGAAGCTTCAGGCGACGATTCTTTGCATCCCCGTTCTTGCCGAGAAACTACGTTTCCACTATTTGACCCACTACGTAGCGGACGGTACGTGTCATCTTGAGGCCGCCCACCTGGCCCCACCGGCGCCGCTGAGCCGAGGAAATCGTTTCACTTATGTGTAGTTTGTTGTTTGATGCTATAACGATGACTTTCAAACACATCGCCATCCAGCGCTGCGCACTGACATACAACCAAAATCTCATAACTATGTCACAGTCACACCAGGGACGGGCGGAAATGAAATTTTCATTTCCGTTTTCGGAAGACGGCACAGAATTACCCCGCCCATCCCTGATTCACACTACAAATCGTAAATATTGTCGCTTTCGCTTTCCGCGAGCGAATAGAATCATAATTGACGCGCGGGAAGTCGTCGCGGCCTCAGTGGAGATGCCGGGCGGGTTCCGCGCACACGATGAGGTCGATACCGTACCCCCGATGGTCCCGGACGGACTGCACAGCCTCGGCTGTCCCCCCCTTTCGCTTTCCGCGAGCGTATAGAATCATAATTGACGCGCGGAAGTCGTCGCGGACTCAGTGGAGATGCCGGGCGAGTTCCGCGTGATCATTGTGCGTATTGTGCTTGCTAAACAGAGTGTAATCTCTGTATGCGCCGTAGCATTCCTCGTAATCCGTGTCCGCTCCAGGCAGGTAGATCGCCATGGAGACGAATCTGTAGTGCTCGCAGCAGTTTTCGAATTTGCGACCCCAACGGCCGACGAGCTCCTTTTACTTGCGGCTACGGTAGCAGACTGCGTGACAGCACCCTCTTCTTCAACCATTCATCCGCGACTACCAAAATCTGTGATACAATCACAATCTCCTATGTTGCACAGTGAAATCGTCTTGGCATCGGTACTAACTCAACGATCTGAATCATTTAATCAACGTTTCAAACACATTGCCATCCAGCGCTGCGCACTGATATACAACAACAAACTCATAACTATGTCACAGTCACACCACGGACGGGCGGAAATGAAATTTTCATCCCTGATTCACACTACAAATCGTTAATATTGAAAGGTGGCGTTGTGGGCTTATGCTTCACTTCCCGATGTTTGATTGTGAGAGAAACGCCTTGGTCGATGGTCACGACGCCTTCTTCGGCGCTCCCGAAGAGATCAGCGGCGAGCGAGATGTCCTCGATGACGATGCTCACCGGCTTCTTGCTCGACCGCTTCTTGAGGCTCGTCTTCACGCGCTCCACGAAGCCCTCGCAGCTGAAATGCTCGCTCTTCGCCTTGCGGAACCTGAATTCACTGAAAGAATCGATTTCCAGCGCTTTGTAAATCTCGCCGACGCTTCCGATGGCCACGGAAAGCGTCTTTCCGTACGTTTCGACGATTTTTCGTTGATTGTGGGTCAGATAATCGAGGATCTCGGGAGAATTCACCACTTCGGTGTCGCATTGGCGGCGCGCGAGTCGATTCAGGACCTCCGACACGTAAGGAAGCGTGGGTTTGATGTTTACAAAGGAAATCAGGGGATTCGGCGTAAAATGGAGTCGATCAAGCTTGTTGTAAAGACGATCCAAAGCCGCAGGATTCTCATCAAAGTCTTCAAAACAATCACGCCGGTCATCCATGTAAATTTGCTCGGCATCCAAGCAGTGCAGATCCAACAAAAAGTGCTTTGCAAGCGGCTCAAAGTTAACTTCTTGTAATAGAGGAATCATCAAGTGGTACCCGTTTAGCTGGAACATCATGTAGCGCCTGCACATGCCAAACACGCGAGATTGGCCAGGTTTGGGGAAATACAGCGCCATTGAGCTGAATCTGTAGTGTTTGACGCTGTTTTTAAACGTTTCACCCCAGCGGCCGTCCAGTTCGCTGTAGGGGGACGGATGACGAAAACGGCGTAATACGAGTCGCGTTGAAGGCATATGCGGCCGGTTGTCGCAGAGCCAAGCGGGAAGGAAAGTCTGTGGATCTTCTACTACAGGCAGCTCTCTAGCCATACGGACGATAATCAGCTCGAAAACAGCGTCAAGGAACCGTTCGTTGACGAATTCCATTGTTGCTGACGATTGAAGCGGAAAAAAAGACGTTGAAATGCAGCAAATGCGATGCTAACGAACTGTGGGCATCGCAACCGCGATTTCTGCGAAGCGACGTGTTGGCCACTCGCATCTCTGTGAAGCGGAAAAACGTTTGCACGTGCCACGATGCTGCGAGGCGCGCAATGCATTCAGGGAAAAGGATTTCCAATTTGTTTATTGTTTGTCACAGACGTTCCAAAAACCGCGGAATCAAAACGGAGAATCTTTGAGTTTCTGCAAATTCCTGACTTTGGGGCTCTCGATCCGGACGAAGACGTTATCGCTGACTTTCGCGGACGTGACGCCGATTCCGAGGAGATCCGAGGCGAGCGAGGGGTCCTCGATGACGATGCTGATCGCCTCCTTGCTGGACCGCTTCTCGAGGCTCGATTTCACGCGCTCCACGAAGCTCTCGCAGCTGAAACGGTTGTTTGCAGCCTTGCGGAACCTGAATTCGCTGAAAGAATCGATTTCCAGAGCACGGAAAACGTCGTCGAGGCTTGCGATTGCCACAGAAAGCGTCGTTCCGTGTTTCCTGACATTTGTCGGTTGATTTTGCGGCAGAATAGAGAGCACATAGGGTGAATTCAGCACTTCCGTGTCGGTCTGGCGATGACGGATCCGACTGCGTAGCTCTGGTAAGAAAGGAACCGCTGAATCCAGGTTTTTGTAACAAACGAGAGGATTTGCGGTGAAGAAAAGTCCATCGAGCACTCCATAAACAACGCTCTTGCTGGCCGGATCGGTAAAGTCGGTGAGTTTGAAGTATTCATCCTGCATAGGCGTGGCTTCTATGAAGTACAAATCCAGAAGATAGTGCTTGATTTGCGGGTCTAACGGCTCAAATTGGTCGGTACCGTAGCAGTAGTGCGTATTGTGTTTGCTAAACAGAGTGTAATCTCTGTATGCGCCGTAGCATTCCTCGTAATCCGTGTCCGCTCCAGGCAGGTAGATCGCCATGGAGACGAATCTGTAGTGCTCGCAGCAGTTTTCGAATTTGCGACCCCAACGGCCGACGAGCTCCGCGTACGGTCGTGGAACGTTACTCATCATTTCGGAACATTCTGGTCCGTGTACGTGCTGCTCATAGAGCCACGCAGGAAGAGACTGCTCCGCGTTGTAGGCAACAGGCAGCTCCTTGGCAGTGCGGACTAAGATCACCTCATACAGCGCATCGAGGAACAAATTTGGGACGAATTCCATCTTTTCTGAAGGATTGACAACAAATTGCGTCTCATAAATGTGTTGCCAAGCAATGCGAGATAACCGCGGCTGCATTGCTTTCAAATTGTCGATTAGGCAACTTCATCTTCTGACGCTCTGAATCTGTATCTTCACATCAGAAGGAACGCGCTATGGTAGCCAGTCATCAATTGTTTGCTCGCTCGCCTAGCCACAGGTCTACTCGTAGTCCGTGCCGGCGTGGCGAGACGATATCGCCGTCATAAGTGCTCGTCAGCCGTCGTCTCAGCTGATCTCCCCGTTCCCTCTTCTCTCATTTCTCCCGCTACAACACGCTCCTTTCTTCAAACAGGCATGCTAAACCTTTACTTGCGGCTATAACGCCGTTCATTCAGCATCCAACTTTTAGTTGCTTTGAAACGATTGCAAGATTACGGTAGCAGATTGAATGAAACGCACCCTCTCCTTTAACCTATTATTCATACGCGACTAATCGCTGATTAAATCATAATCTCCTTCGTTCCACAGTGACATAACTCAACATTACATACTCCACCAATTGAATCATTTAATTCTCCTCATACACAATACACCCGTCATCTTCATCACACAAACGCCTTTTCACTTAAAAACCGAGAATGTAATATGCGACATAAACCCCGCCTTGCGAAAACTGACTACAAACGCTGTTCCACTGGTGTCATCTATGAATTGTCGGCATAGAGGAATCCTTGAAACAACGGGCGTCCAATCTGAAGCATACATAGTGAGATGGTTCTTCCCTCGATGTAACGGTAATGTTCCTGCGGCCGCTGCTTCAGTGAACAGTTGATGAATAATTCCAAACACATCAAAGTGAATAACGACTTCTTTAAGTATAGCAATCTTGACATTGGATGTAGGAGAAAAGAGGAAACATCTGCACAGAGAACGAAGAGTTTTCTTAGTAATGAGAGTCTTGTCGAATTCAACATATTTCAAGTATTGAGATTCAAGAAGTCGAGCTGCCAAAATATCCACGGCTTCCGTACTATTCGCCATTAGAAATTGAACATTCATAGCACGATCAATCACTTCAGCGTAAACTTGGTCAAACTGATCATCAGAATGAAAATAGCAGATCTTGATAAGCAGCCCTCCAGGATGCCCAACAAGTTGAAAGAGTTGACGTAAGCGAGTCAGGGAAACGACTGCTCTGCGGTAGTTTCCTCTGGCATTTCTCTTGAACTCACTTCCAACGCAACCAAAAATTGAAATGCTCCGTAGACGCCATCGATGCTCTCTTGCCGGAATATCGACTGGGCGATTTGCTTTGTGCAAGTCAAACGCCTTCATAATCACATCAAACTGATCTCCGCTTCGGGCAACAAATAGACTGAGATTGGCATCAGATTCTTGATCAGCGACCCAGATAGCAAACGTATCATTAATTCCTCGAAGATCATTGTAAGAGGTTGGCGGGACTGCCTGGACGAGTGCTAAATGCCACTCGGGACGGAGGAGATCCATGTTACTTTTCTGAAACGTTAATTTGCCGATACACCTACGAAATGCAATACGAAGTAGTTAATCTGGATTTCAACCCCTTTGATTCAGTAATCTTCAACGGGATTTCTGTCCTCAGATACATTCATTATTCCAATTTATACGGACTGTTATAGGTTACGTGTTTAACAACGCATCACTTAATAGTCAAATATCATCTTCTTGGAGGTTCACCATCTTTGAAGACAAGCTGATTCTTGACCTTCTTTTGCGTGGTACACCTGCCGTTTTTAACAGCATTCCACCAGTCACAATGGTGAAAAGATGGCTGTGGAACCATATGGCGGACCGAGTTTGCCACAGTTCATCTTGTGTTAGATCCGCTTCTTTTCGAATCGCGGCATCAAAATAATCAAAAGTTGTATGATCATGGGGCTAAACAATCCGCAAATAAGAAAGATTAGACAAGAGTTTAAACAAAATGTGAGTAGATGTTGAAAAGGTTGGAGCTTCAGATTAGAGACGTCCTTCAGTGAAGCCATCGATGAAGGGGACATCCGCAGAAGATTTGCCTTCTCGCTTCTCGCTGAAGGTATAACTGCCGTTGTCAACAGCACTATACCATTTGATGATGAAGAGACGGCTGTGGAACCATGTAACGGACAGAGTTTACCACAGTTCATTTTGCGACCTTCATTTGTATAGTACAACTGCCGTTCTAAACAGCACGTTATTAGCCAAAACGGTAAAGAGAAGGACGTGGCCCAACACAGCGGATAGAATTTACCTTTGCTTCAAACACCTTTCATTGATGACGAGCTGATCTTCGAGAATGAAGCATACGGTATAATAGCGGAAACAAAAATGAAGTGCATTTGCAGTCTTGAGTTTATCAACTTCTTTGGGAATTGCGACATGAAAAGAGTGAAAAGTCCTGCGAACATGGGTCTAAAGACTCCGCAAAAAGAAGAAGGAATTAGACGAAATTGTAAACAAAATCCGACTGATTCTTGAAGCCATCGATGAAGGGGACATCCGCAGAAGATTTGCATACTTCTTCTGGTCCGCTTTATATCTCGCTGAAGGTATAACTGCCGTTGTCAACAGCACTGTACCTTGTGATGATGAAGACGGCTGTGGAACCATGTAACGGACAGAGTTTACCACAGTTCATCTTGCGTTACTCACAATCAGCTTCTTTTCGAATCGCGGCATCGAAACGATCAAAAGTTGTATGATTACGGGTCTAAACACTCCTCCAAGAAAGAATAAAATTAGACGGAACTGTAAACAAAATGGATGCAAATGTTGAAGAGGTTAGAGCTCCAGATTGTACTGTCGAGACGTCCTTCAGTGAAGTCGTCGCTGAAGGGAACAGCCATTGTTCTCGCTGAACGGAAGAGCTAAATATGAATAGCTCAATTTGTGAAACAGCACTGGACTTAAACGTTACCAGCGATACACAGCCGAATCAACCGAATTACCGTAGAACCCAACCCCCAAGGACTCTTGACAAGTAAGCGTCGATGCTTGATGAAAGAGGAGGACTGAAGGTGAAAGGACCGAGGGCGAGAGCGAGGATAGCAAAAAGACCGCAAATCATCTTCATCAAGATTCATTAGGATAATAGAATTATCGCGCGGTTGAAGAGATACAAAACGGTTGTAAAGAACAAGAGCGCGCAAGCACTCAGCAGAGAGTAGTTCACAAAAACTACACCAACGACTCCAGATTGCACGAGATTCGCAAATCAGGAACTTATCAAACGATGCGCTTACCGCAGAAAAGAAAGAGAGCGAGGACAATCAACCGATGCAGTAATTGAAATCGAAATAGCAGAGAAACGAGAGCGAACAAGTGAGACCGCGTGAGAGCGAGGACAACTGAAGGACGAGAACACTCACCGCATTCGAATATACGAGGAACCGAACAAGCGACTTTAGAGTGTTGTTTTGAATTCAGCGGCTCCGTTCTCCCGTTGCGAGACCATACGCTGCAGTAGGCCTACTCCAGATGCACTGCGCGAAATTCGAACAGAGAAAGACGAAATGCAGAAATAATGGCCGAAGCGTTGGTCACGCCTGTCGTAACGGGACCATGCTCACAGAGAGCTGGTCTGATCGCATTTTGCAATTGATTTTTGTGCGCGCTGCATTTGAGAAACGCGCGCGATCCTATTTAGCAGAAGATCAGCGCGAGAGAAGGTCGCCCTCTGGACCGCAAGTACGAGCGGTGTTTTCTGGACAACCCACGGAAAACAGGCGCGTTTTCAAATGTCGAGAGTGCCGCTCCTGATCGAAGCGATCGGAATTCTCTGCAATTGGCGAACCTAGCGACCTAGTCCGTGGAAAGCGTCGAACAGTGGAAGCGCGAGTCGAATGATCTCCATCTGATCGGTTCTGCAAGCGTGGAGGCAGTGCTCTCTGTTCGCTTTCAACAAGCGCTCTCAATGCCCCTCGTGTGCGACAGTACCGCATTGGTCTTGATCCGATTTTTCTGTGAACTGCAGTAGAGGTTACGGTGTATAGCGCAAGTTCATTTCGCAGCTGACCTTTTGTGCTTTTCGAAATTTCCAAGTTTCCGATTTACTGTTCGTGGGTGATGCCTTGTCCGCTTGTCCTTTGGGGCCAAGATTTGCTTTTTACTGCATCGGATTGTTTCGGAGAAAGCCATATTGCTCACCCTTGAATGTTTATGGGATTTCATGTCAGTCTTCAGCTCAGCATTGCCACTTTCAAAGTGCAAGATTCATTTTTGCATTGCTCGCGCTCTTATCCCCAGCGAAGCTGTTTGTGTCATATGTTGCGTTTTTCATTGATGATTGTGTTGTTACTCATCGCCGTCGTGTTGTAGCGTGCTTGAATTTGATTGCTTGTAAATTCCTGCTGAAAGAGTGATTTTCTTTCAGATGGTCAACGTTCCCAAGACCCGTCGCACTTTCTGTGCTGGCAAGTGCCGTCGCCACACGAGCCACAAGGTAACGCAATACAAGAAGGGAAAGGAATCTAGCTTCGCTCAAGGTATGTTTCCTCCCTGATTATCTTATTTAGTTTGATCATTGTAGGCCGCCGTCGTTACGACCGCAAACAGTCCGGTTTCGGAGGACAGACGAAGCCCATCTTCCGCAAGAAGGCCAAGACCACCAAGAAGATCGTGTTACGTATGGAATGCACCGACTGCAAGCACAGAATGCAGCTTCCCATCAAGCGCTGCAAGCATTTCGAACTCGGAGGACAGAAGAAGGCTCGTGGACAGGTCATCCAGTTCTAAATTGTTGATTACTGTTGAATATCAATGTTTTTTGTTTTAAATTTATTATACGTTATAGGAAATTTACGTATGTTTATGTGCCTAACACATCCGGAAATGAGAGGGAGCTCTACCCACTGACATCGAGTTCTAAAAACTTGTTGGTGTGATGTCCGACTACATCTTTGATCAAGATGAAATATCCACGCTTTCATGTACATAATTTATTCAAGCAAATTGAGTCTATTTACAAGTCCTTCCGCAGAGGTTCTTGGTTTGGACCGTCATACCCTTCGAGGGCTTATCGACAACAACCGTTGCAAGAAGTTTCTTCTTATCGGCGATAAACTGGCTGTCCTTCTTTCGGCCTTCGCAGTTGCCTAACTTGTTCGCGCAAGAGCACCCGTCTTCCATGTCGAATGTCTCCCTGAAAAAAAGTTTTTTTCCTCCAGTTTTAGATTCGAATACTTACGTTTCTCCATTCGGTGACTGAATGACGATTTTTTCGTAGTGCAAACCGGTATTCGCGTCCACAGAGCTGGCAAAGTGCTGATACGTCCAAAGGAGATGGGTGATCTTCTTACAAATTGACTGAAATCAACAGAATTCACCATTGGAAGGAGGTCTTCAACATACGTCGCTTTGGTCGCACGGATCCGTGACTTCGAAGAGAAGAGTGAATTTTTTGTTCCTGTTGAACAACAACGCGCTCCCCTCTGCGCCATTTCCTTGGAATCTGAGCTCCGCACTCATGTCCTTGATCGTGTAGGAGGTTCCCGAAACTGCCGCGTTCAAGAGTCGCAGCGTTACTCCACGGTTCACCGACGTAGTGTAGCTGCAGTTCTTTGCTGGGTAAAAATCGATCTGAAATAAAATGGTTACGAACGAAACTGTAGACAAGAAA
>MQUG01003552.1:0-180262 GCA_007213375.1 Steinernema feltiae | reverse complement strand
CGCGCAATGCAGAGGATTTTACTGCAGAGAATTCATGGAGAGCAGCAGATTGGGCGCCAAGGTGAACGAGGGAAAGGTGCTGGCGAGAGAGTTTGGCGTTATTCTCAAGGAATCCGGCGAGAAGATCGATCAACTGAAGTCGATTCGCCACTTCATGGTGCAGATCGCGGTGGAAGTCGACAGTTTGAAGGACAAATTTGAAATCATCGAAGTCGTCGGAAACGAATCGATCATGGAGCGCCATTGGCAGAGAATGAGCGACGTGTGTGGTAATTACAATAGCAGTACGAATTGCAGGTTTCAGAGGAACTTTCGCTTCAGGAATCGATATGGGACAAGTTTCCACGGCCACCGTAGCCCAGATTTGCGATTTGCGACTTGAGCGATTCATCGGAGCGCTGAAGCAGATTGCATACGCTGCGGACCGCGAAGCGGGGATTCTCGATGAGATTCAGCAGATTTACGCGTTCTGGGACGAAGTGGCGTTTTCAATGAAACTGAGCAACGTTCTGTGGTCGATTCACTTTCCGGTAAATCTGGATTCGTTGAAGAGAAGCGCCAAAGTGCACGCGCAGCAGATGCGCAGCTTCGACGAACCGCTTGACGCACTGGTGGACGACGTGCGCGAAAGAATGCGGTTTGTCCTCTCCGCTCTGTCCCAACTTTCGCTCCTTTCTCCTCAGGCGATGGATTGACGTTTTGCAGAACTTGCACGCTCTGCTGGGCGAGTGGAGTCAGCTGCTCAATCAATGGTTTCGCTTCGCGCCTCTGATGACGGAAGACGCGCAGAAAAGAGTGTTGCCTTTGGAATTCGAGGCTTTTAGAAAGTGCGCCAAGTACTGGAGGATCTTTGAGCGCTACATCAAGAACAGACCGATCGTGGTTCAAATCGTCGAAGAGAAGCACACGAACTGTTGGCTGAATTCAGTGAAGCGGCATCTTCAAACGATGATTGCGGGCATCAAAGAGTATTTCATCGATGTGAAGCGAAAGAACGCGCGTCTCTGTCTGCTGTCGGACTCGGATCTGCTGAAGATCCTCTCGAAGGCGAATCTGGAAAAGCGTTTGGAAGTGATACGAAGAGAGTGCTTTCCGTTCACCCGCGAAATGAAGGTCACTTCAAACGACTGCCTGGGAGTGATCACCTTCGACGGAGAGCATGTTGAGCTTGGCGACGTGACGAGGGGACTCTTGGAGGTAAGTGGAATGCAGAAGGTCGATCTTTCTGCAACGCGGAGTCAACTTGTATTTTGAGGGCGACGTCGTCGAGGTTCTGCACCTGATCGAGAAGGCGATTGACTCGCATCTCAATCGTGAATTGGAGGAGTTGATCGAAAGCCAAGACCTCTCAAGCTCAGTCTCCAGGCTGATCCTCAACCTCTTCGAATTGTGCGTTTCCGGGAACGCGGAGTCGCCGTTCGTCTATAAGCAGAAGGTAAACGCTTCTTCCACGTCGTTCTCACCGCCTATTCGTGTTTGAGGAGAAGCACGTCTACTTTGCGCTGGCGGCTACGAATCCGATTCCGCTCCTTCTCGACTTTTGCTTCAGCTTATCTCTTCGTACTATCACGTAAATGTTGCCGTTAACGTTGCTCTTTCGCTGAATCCGGCGGTTTTCAGTGGAGTTTTTGCAAAGAAGTGGTCTACGTGCTTAGTGCCGATCACCCAGGGCGCCGTAATGGACTCGCGATACCTGGTGAAGCAGCTCACTCTCGTTCTGTTCTGCTCGGTCCACTTTGTGAGTTGCCACGCGCTACTCGCCAAAGAAGTGATTGAGCTGATCGTCGAAGTAGGCGTTTTTTCCCTTCAAAACGAGCTGTTTCTTTGCAGGCGGTGCTGCAGAATTCGGTCCTCTTCGTTCTCGAGAACATCGATCAACTCGCGGACGACGTGCGAGAGTTTCTCTTCGAACGATTGCACTCACAGCGATTGCCTCGTGAGTTTCCGCCACCAGAAGTCTTCTCAACGGATGTTTAAGCGTTTCCGCGTCTCATTTTGCACTCAATGAGTCGTGATTTGACCACGACCGCAGCGGGAGAGAAGGTGACGTTCCTCGCCGAAAGCATTGCAGGCTCCGAAAGCGAAAAGTCGGGGAATCGCATCACCATCAGCCCCAGCGGTCTCGATGTTTGTTTCGCCTCGTAGCTTGAGATAACCGCGAATCTCAGGTGTGCACAAGTTCAGACGCCAGTCGAAGAAGTTCGATGCGCCGACGTCGATCAACGTTGAAGCAGAAGTCGTTTGCCGAATCCTTGCTTCAGATGTTCATCGACGGCGCCCGCAGCAATCCCTGCGTCGCGTGCGTTGGCGCGATCGCCAAAGCGACTCTGGCGGAAGCGATGGAGCATTCAGATGCGCTGGTAACGTTTCCATCAACCGCGCTGAGCATCTCCGATTCCAGCTGACGTGGATCTACTTCGACTCATTCAGTCAGAATCAGATTGTCGCCTCAAACGTGGAATTCGCGGCTCATACCGGAGGATATCTTCTCAGGAAGTTGAAGGATTCCCAGAAGATGGACGAGGAGATAGCGCGGGGCGATGTGTCTCCGGTCCCTTCTGAGTCTTCTGAGGGTCGGCGCATCTCCGTTGGGTTCTAAACCGATTCGCTACGTCATCTTCTACGGCTACCGAAAGTTCTTTCAGCATTTTTCGTTCATCGGGTCGCTGTTCTGCTCCGAAGCTGCAGATTCCTTTCCGTACGCCTTCATGACGCTCCCGGACGGAAGCAACTTCTACGCGGCCCCGAATGTTCGCTTTGTCCTCTGCGTCCCCGAAAGCGAGGTGAGCGGTCACTCTGTCCTCGAGCTCCCACTTCTGCTTGAAGGGTCTCATCACCGAGTGGCTCTCCCGCTTCGACATTCGCACGATCGCGATGGGAGCGCGCGCCGAACGGTCGATTCACGAAGTGTGGAGCGAGTTCCGGAGCAATTTACGCGCGCAGCTGAAGGATCCCGACTACGAGAAGGTGGTCGTCGACTGCTTCGAGAAGATCCTCATTCCGCTCTACGAGAATGTTCCAAAGAAGTCAACCGCCGATCTCCATCTTCTCTTCGATCTCTGCAAGGAGGTAAATGAAGAACCATCGCTCACATCGTTCTGAGACCGCGTTCCTTGTAGAGTATACAGGAGGCTCTACCGTATGCGTTTCCCTCGAATTGCCTCGAACTCTTCCGCTCGAAACTGTGCTCTACCGTAATCAACTGGCTCGTTCTATTCTCCCAGGTCCCGAACGCGTTCGTCGACGCTCAAGTCGTCCATTTGATCAGCGAAGCCGACGCGGGGCTCGCGTATTCAGTGAAGCTGCCCGACGGAGTGACCAACTGGAAACTCTCTAAAATGGTTTGTTTCCCTGCTCTGCGCTCTGGTAAAACTCGTCATTTTCTAGGATTTCGGTCGCTGGATACGGTGGGTGGACGAACCAACTGTTTTATCGAATACAAAGAAAGATCTGGCGCTGAATCGCGTTTTCGTAGGGATAATCGGAATGTTCTCTAGTTCTCCCAGCTCTTCAGATCTCGTACCCGACGATCGATCGCGTCATGTCATACGCGATTTCGCAAATTGTGGACCGGAAGGCTAGCATTTTGATCACCGGACCTCCATCCTCGGGCAAAAGCACGATTCTGCGGGTATTTCTGCGAGTATTTCGCCTTCGAAAGGGAGATTTCAGGAAGTCGTCGCCTACGTGACGAGCATCGATGAAACGTACGACTTTTACTGGTTTTCGCTGTTTGACCGCGCGAAACTCGAGGTGATGCAGAAGAAGTTTCACGGCCTGATGCGGAGCCTCGACCCGAAACGGCATTCGGTAAGCGCGCGATGGAATTCGCGATGGAAAGCGGCGGATTTAGGTCGTGATCATCGACAATTTCCGCTTCGACGACTCGCTCACTTCGCTTCTGGAGATGTTTGTGGATCAACGGGTACTTTTGAAGTTCATTTGTTTGCTGACTGCGGCCTTCAGGAGATCATGGAGAACGGAGTGCCTGTGAAGTGGAAGACGAACGCGCAGCTGATTGTGGGGATGAACGAGGAAGAATTCGAGCGTTGCAGAAGACAGGAGGTGTTTATGGGGAAGCTCGTCGTCGTCCCCATCAAGCCGACGACCGACGAAGACGCCATGTTGGTTTTGGAACAGTTCTTCGAATGGAATCTGACTGTGAAGTGAGCGGCGCACGCGTTTCTCTTTTACAGATTTCGTTCAGAACGTTCTCTTCCGAGTATCAAACGATTCTCGCGCCGATCACCAACGCTTCCGTGAAGTTGATTCGATACTTGAAGGTCGCCAGCTGCCGTGTGATTTATTTGAATTTTGAAAGTTCAGATGGATCTGTGGCCGACGATGCTCCGACTCGCGAAAGGATTCATGTTCGCTTTCGCCGTCAACGTTCCCGACGTCAATTCGATGATTCGACTGTGGTGCCACGAAGTCATTCGCGTAATGATGGACTCTTTGGGGAGTCGGCGTCGCAAGGAGGCGTTGGAAACATTGAGCGAGGAGCTCGTGAATACGGTAAACGTTTCCGTGTCATCGCTCTTCGAATCGCAGAACGGTCTCCACTTCGAGGCTCCCGATGAGTTGAACGGGGACAACAGCAACGATCAGAAGGCGAGCAAATCTCCGCAAATTCTCATTCCGCAGTATTCAGGGGCGAATGGAAGCTTCGATAGCAGATCAAAGCGAGCATCTCGGCTCGCTGCTTTACTCTGAGCTCCTGACTGCCGACGCAATCGACGGTTTGGGCTATTACCCTGTCACACAACGTCCGATGCTTAACAGAATAATTGAAAACATCATTTACGAAAGTTCGCGGGGGCACAGCGACTTTCGAATCAACTTGGCAGTCACCGAGTAAGCGTTTCGATTGGCGCCGAGTTTCCGATTCAGCGATGCGTTTCAGCTACGTGAGCGAGCATTGCCAGCGGCTGATGAGAATTTGCCGCCAGAGTTCGGAACACGCGGTGCTCGTGGGGAAGCGCGGAGTGTCGCGCTCCGGGTGCATTCAAGTGGCCAGTTATGGAGTCTACGGGCAGATCATGCACGCGCACTGGGATCTCTCGAGCGTTGATAACGCGGAACGAAGTTGGAAGTCAACAATCGTGGACGGAATTTCCGTTGTCGCAAAGTCGAATCATCCGCTTTTGGTCGTCGTGAAGCTCGATTCGAAGGTACAGAGAGATGACGCGCGTTTGGCACGAGAAGGCGTTTAGAGTGACCGAACGGAGGATGTGAAACACTGCGTTGAGTCCCTTCGCGAGTGGCTGCAGACGCCTAATCTGAGCGAGATCATTTCCGATCACGTGGTCCTCTCCCTCGGCGATGCGATTTTGGAAAACGAGAAGCTGCTCACTTCTGCCATGCAATCCTCGGGCATTCGACTTCCAGGGTGACTCCAATCGTGCGAATGCCCTGCGCAACGATTGACTTTCAGGCAGAGAATGTCGCGTCTCCTGCCACTCGACGCGCTCAAAGACGTCGGCGTTCTTCGAGAAACGCTTGCAGCGCGGATCTCCGACTTTCTCCACTTTGTTTTTGTCGTCGATTCTCCTCTCGCGCCGCTCTTCAAATGGTGTTCATTGGACTACTACAAGGTGAGTACGGCTCCTAGATGTAGTGTACATCGCGCTTCAGTCGGTCGACGCCGCAATACTTGATGAAATGCTGGCGAAGATCCTTTCGGAAGCCGAGATCGAGAATCGCCAGCTTGTGGGCGACCTCCTCAGGGAGATGCACACGAAGGCGCTGAAAGTCCTTCGTCCCGCGTCATCGACTTTCTCTCAACTCTACTCCGTCTTCGACTTCTTCACGCGCATCTACAATCGCAAGAAACAGTGCGTTCTCTCCCTGATTCTCCAAGAGCGACGTTCAGCGTGTTTCCAGATTCCTCGAGACCCGGAAGCAACTTCTCTCCGCATCGGTGCACACGCTCGGCGTCATCGAGATGCTGGGACGCCAGGGCGGAAGCAGAAGTACCGCGCAGCTGAGCGAGCAGCTCGACAACGACGAACTCGAAGTGCTGATGTTGAAACGTGACTTGAACATCGCGAACGCGCGTCTGGAGGACTACGAAATGGCAAGACTCCGAGAAGATGCTTGTGCGCGACTGTGAGGTGTTTTAGAAGATCACGGCGGAGAAAGAGACGCTTGATTCGTTGGAAGAGGAGTTCGCGCGGAACGAGAGAAAGGTGAACGAGATTCTGAAGGTGCGCACCTTCTTCGCGACTGTTTTCTCATCTTCCTCTGCAGACTCCCACGAAGGCGTTCACACATGCGCATTCAAACATCGAAAAGCACTCCTTGGCGCAGTACAAGCACTTTGCAGCCTTGGCGAAGCCCTCGCTGGCTGCGAAATACTCGGTCGAAGCAGTCAGAACGCTCACCGACCGTTCGTTCATCTCGAGTCCGCCTACCGTAATCTGGTCGTAAATACTGTCTTTCGCGTTCAGAACGAAACACGCTGGAGACGTGGAATCAGTCGCTTCCGCTCCTGCGCGCATCCGACGTCCATAGGCGCATTCTGGAATTCAACATCAACGTCGTCTCCGCCGAAACTCTGAAGAAGCTGAAGCGTTACACGGAGAATCGCGAGTTTCGAATCGCGAAACTCGAGTCGGAGTCGCAAGTTGCGGCGCATTTTTGCGAGTGGGTGTTTGCGGCGATCGATCTGGTCAAGTAGGTGACTGTACTGTATTTTACCGTAATCATTGACTTGCAGTGCGCGAGAATCCGTGAAAGTTCAATCAGAGACGGCGATTCATCTGAAGAGAGAGTTGGGTGGGCGGTGGATTGACTTCGAGATGCTGCGGAACGAGAGAAATCGTCTTCTCGAGGTGAAAGAGGCGCTCGAGGAGTCGATTGAGAGGATGGATGAACGAGTCGTGAACAATCGGCGCATCATCGATTACCGTAATCGTAGTCAACGTATTAAGAAAGCGGTCAGTCAGCGAGCGATGCGACGATGGAAGCAGGAGCAGAAGCAGGGGAAGGAGCAACAAAGGACGTTGGTCGGCAACTGCGCTCTGCTGGCGACTTGCGAAGTCCTTTGTCTCTCCGAGAAGTTTGACGTTTCGTTGGTGAGCCGCTTTGTGAATCAGGATTGTCTTTTGAGGGCGCAATTTCAGAGAATCGAGGTTGAATGCAAGAAGATACTCGCGGATTCCAAAGTTTCCTTCGAAGATCGCGTCGCCAAACGCCGTTTTTATTTGTGCGAGTACCTCAAGTGAGTCTTCCTCCCTCGCTCCTCCACCAGCGACCGGCCGCATCGCCTTTGCAGGTCGACTTCCATCCATCGTCCGTGGCCGCTCGTCTCCATTCTCGTCGAGGGATTCTCGCTGGTTCAAACCGTAGGCGCCTTCTTCGCGTCATCAGGCAGCGTTTCCTGGAAGTATCCGGAGTTGAACAGGACGATCAGCTTGGCGCTGAAGAACGGAGTCACTCTGGTACTCTCTAGTTCTCTGCAGAACCCTGGACTGCAGCGTTTAGGTGGTCGAGGACTTTGACGGAGTCGTTCCCCGTGAACTCGTGCCGATCGTCAACAGAGAAGTCGTCTTCGAGAACGATCAATCGGTGATCGTAAATCCTTCTGGGACGAAGACGGTCGTCCACGACGCGTTCCGTCTCTTCTTCGCCACGCGTCTCTCCCAGGAGCGGCTTCCCTCTTCTGCTCTTCAAATGGTTCGTTGTTCTGACCTCCCGCTCCCTTATCAGTTGCCTCCATTGCAGATGCAAGCGGTCGTCATCGACTCGAGTGAAGATCTATCACGGGACCATCAATTCGAGTCGTTCATCGATGAAACTCCGTGGTAATCCACTTCCTTGCGCCCCGAATCAATTCGTTGTTTAGCACCGAAGATCTCTTCTTATTGAAGACGCTTTCTGAGTGCGCAGCGACCGAGATTCTCGATTCGGGCGAGATTTCGGAGCAGATCTGTTCCCAAGCGAGTGCCTTCAAGTAGAAAGCGCTCTTTTGTTTTATGGCTGCACGCGTGATATCAATGTAAATAAAGTCTCTAAAGCGGTGTAAACTGGTAATTCACACAAATGAACATCGACCGACGCATCGGTCTGCTGCTGCTCGTGGTGCTTGGATCTCTAAACGCCTTCAAGACCTACGAAGGGTAAGAGTTTTGCGAGGCCGCTCTATTCCATCTGTGCAGATACCACGTCTTTCAAGTGGACCCAACTTCGCGTGATCATCTGAAGTTCCTGCGCAACCTCGAAAGCGTCGTTAGTTTGAAATGAAGACTGTTTCTACACGAAAAACAATTCAGGTGGATTTTTGGAAGAAGCCGCTCGCTCGCCACACAAAATGTCAATTTGCGGTCGCGCCCGACGCGGTCGACCAAACGAAGCGACTTCTGCAGCGGAATGGAATCAAGTTTGAGATTCTCGTGGAAGATCTGTCACCGTACGTGTTGCCAGCCCTGTTTGCTGTATCCTATGAGTTGCGGAGAGTCACAGAGAGATCTCGTCGTCGGACGCCGCCTTTGACGACATCGACTCCTTTGCTTTCGACAAATACCATTCGTTCGCAGACGTAAGTGAGGTTTTTCGCAGAATTGCAAAGCGGCTTTCTGCAGATGATGTCCTACATCGAGGCGGTCGCCGAAGAACACGCAGAGTTTGTGTCGATCGGGAGCTTGGGAAAGAGTTTTCAGGGGAGGGACATCAAGTATCTCAAGGTTCGGAACGTTCCGATCACAAGGAAGCGATTGCATACAATTCAGATCGGCTATCCTTCGGCGAAACCAAAGAACATGATGTTCATCGACGCGGGAATCCACGCGCGCGAATGGATTGCTCCTTCGACCGCGCTCTTCGCGATTCGCCAGCTTGTGACCGACACGACCCTCCGATCGACCCTCGAAGCCATCGACATATTCATCGCACCAAATGTCAATCCCGACGGCTACGAATACAGCAGAGCGGAGGAGAGAATGTGGCGCAAGACGCGTTCAGGTCCCCGGGGCCCTTTTCGCTGCTACGGAGCGGACGCAAATCGGAATTTTCCCTTCAAATGGGACGTTTCCGGAGCGTCTCCGAATCCATGCAAGTAAGTTCCGTCAAACAGCGGTCGATGCGACGATTCGTTCAGCGATGCCTACTCCGGACCGTCTCCGCTGTCCGAGGTCGAAAGCGCCAATTTGGCGCAATTCATCTCCTCCCACAGGAGCACCCTGAAAACGTATCTGACGCTCCACTCGTTCGGGCAGCAGCTTCTCTTCCCCTGGGGCTACGCGTCCGACACGTTCCCTCCGGACGCTCTCCAACTGGTAACTCAAGTCCGACGCAGTCAGCAACTCAGATTTTTGCAGATTCGCGCAGCTGACGCAGCGGCCGCTGCGATCGCACGCGTCAACGGCACCGAGTATACGGTGGAGAGTGGCGGCCAACTCTGTGAGTCTGATTTCAAGACGCGCACCGCACTCACAAACTCCTTCAGATCCCGCTGCGGGCGCCAGCGACGACTTTGCGAAAAGCATCGGCGTCCCGTTTGTCTACACCATTGAACTGAGGCCGAGTCAGTGGGATCATTTCGGATTCATCCTCCCCGAGCGCTTCATCGTTCCGACGGGCGAAGAAACGTTTCCCGGGCTGATGACGTTCGCGGAATACACGAGAAAAGGACCCTTTGACTGAAGTCGCCGGTTTCTGTTTGTTTTCGTAACGCTTTTTCTATTTTCGAACGAAAAACCCGTAAAGAATCAGAGGAGAGAGCGAAGCGCATTAGGGGATGACCGCGAGGAGATTCGTTGACGATCGACTGAGGACGTAGTGGCCGTCGGTGACGACGTCCTCGTAGGAAGGACATGGCGAGGCACGCGCTTCTTCGTAATCTGAGAACGCCGCTTTGTAGAAGCGTTGCAACGGCTACCGTACCTGGCGGATCTTCGATGTTGATGCGCGGAATATTGGGTAGCGACAGGGAGGTGATCGTGGTGATCGAAGGAAAATTCACCTGCGGAAGGTTCCTGCGCACCAAACTGGCTGTTTTCGAAAGGTCATCTCCACTCTGCGCGGAGAAGCGCAAGGCGAAGCGGAAGACGACGCACATGAGGACGACAACGAGGACGAGCGAGACGGCGGCGACCGCGGTGTACATGGTGAATCCGTCCAAGTCGGAGAGCATTCTGCGGAAAGAGAATAACGGGGGGAAGGAATACGAAAAAGGGTCCAAGAGGAGTGTATATGAGGCGATCGGAGCCAAAAATGGAAAATCCTTCTGTTGAGCGGATTATGACGGAGACGCGCGACGGCCGGATTTGAGTTTGAAAAACGCTTGCGCGAAGAGAAAAAGGACGGAAGGATTGGAGCTTTGACGTAAGAAAAGCGACTTTGGATTGCGAACGTCAAATGTTTCGATTACGAATGTGAATTTGAGAATTACAGATGGAAAACGGGATAAAGAACGCCTCACATTGCTTGTCTTCTTAACGCAGTCATGCTAATCTTCTTTCAGTTCATAGAATGAACGCAGAACAGAGGGCGCCGCGCCTCACTGTTCGGGAGAAAACAGTGCAACGGATGCCGAACGCTCATTACTGCACGGTTCTCTGTTCGTCTGACTCTCCTTGCGCCGTTGCGCCTACGCAATCGCACCATGATCACCTACTGCCCCCACCACAGTTTCCTTAGCTTTGCGCAGAGGCGATAACGTGACCAATGAGGCTTAGCCGAGGTGCGTTTATTGCTGGTTGAAAACTTTCACCCAATTGCCCGCCGCAGTCTCTGAAACACGAGTACTGTAGGCAATTTTTGGAAACCCTACGGGGTCAATAATCTCAGTCCTCAGTTGTTGCAGAGATGGAGCGAACATGAAACGGAGGATCACTGTTGTTTACCGTTTTTTGAAAGCAGACCATCGAACTTATAAATAACTACCCAAACACGAACTCTAGTTGTAAAGAAGCCTTAATTAACTGGTTTACGGTCTTTTATGGCGTAAGACTTCGTCAGTCCACGATCCCGTCTTCTCTTTCATGTTTGGTTGCGATTGGCGGTCAAAGTCTGGCACCTTCAGCGCACTTTTTCTTTTCGTCCTCGCAAACTGGATTTCTCCGCCACTCGTCGTCATCATTCTTCGTTCGAGTTCGACGTCGGCACTTGCTTTGCACGTGATCATACCGTTATTTGCCGCGGAAATCAGCGCCGCTCGCTCGACCGATGGAACGCTTTCCCATACAACATCACTGATCGCGAAAACATCGCCCGTCTGTCGACCCGCTCGCGTCGATTCGCGATTTTCGAAGATCGCGGGGTCTCCGCAACGCCGTCCACGTGCGATTCAGCAAACGTTCAGCGGGGAAGACCCGCGGAACGACGATTTTGAAAGCATTCAGTCGCGGCTCCACTGCAGAACGTTCCTTTGGAGCAAACAACAACTGAAATGAAAGAAGAAACAGTTGGAAGATCACCGTTGTTCATTGCAATTTGGTCGCTTTGCTCTATTTAGAGCGTAAAAAGTGCACAAAAAAGGAGTTTGACGATCGATCCTATGTCACTTATGTAATGCCAGCAAGTAAAGAACTGCGCCGGTTGTAAAACAACGCGTTTTGAAGATATTTTTGAGGAATTTTCGGCGATAAATAGTTTTTGTTCTCGGGGAAAACGAAAACGCCGCGCTGAGGAGTCGCTGCACTGACGGCACGCGCTCTCCCACCACATAACAAATTCTCTGGTTTATCGACACGATAAGGCTCGGCGGTGTAAACACGCCTTGCATGACTGTTTACAGTCAACGGATCTCTTCTCCACAGAGCCGCTTCGAGCGAAGTTGGCTCTGATCGCTGTGAACGCGTCGCTTGCCGCCTACCCGCGAACGGCAAATCACTCCAAACAACATCCACACGAAAACATCTCTCGGCTGCGCGCACTCTCTACGCGCTCCCTCGCTTCTCTGCGCTCCCCCGCTCGCCTCTGTGCATCGATCGCGTTTGCTTCGTCGTCCACGTGAACGTTCTTCTCTTCACGTGCGATCGAGATCACCGGTGGGAGGAGTGCGTCTGTCCTGTCCTCGTCTCGCCCTCTTCCTATATATCGCCCTGCGGTGGCTCACATTCGTGACAAATTGTCATTCTCAACAATGACTCCCACGATTCCCTGTGAATCTTCAGCCGTTTTCCGCCAACGGCAACTCTCTTTCCCCGCCGTCGGATCTTCGAATTGCCCCAACTTCCGTCATCTCTTCAAGTAAGTGTTTCTTCTTCTTCTGTTTCCCAGACCGACTTTGGAGCATCAAACATCTGCGAAACGACGTTGTTTTGCCGCGTTCTACGAAGAAAACACCTCGGCGACTTCTAATAATTAATCTCTTCCAGATCCAACCAGGTGATGGAGCTGAACGCTTCATCCTCGATCATCAAGAAATGCGTTTCGTCCATTCGCAAGCGGAATCTTCAGCAAAATCCGGATTCAGAGTCGCCGTCGCAATCTGAGGTGGGTGATCCTGGCCCATTCTCGTTCATATTCATCTTTTGTCGTTCAGATGCCTTTGCCCAACGAGATTCTAGCCAGAATCTTCACGAATCTCCAGGGCGCGGACCTGAAAAACGCAAGAGCAGTGAATCAGAAGTGGCACCAAGTGATCGATAACACGAAATACATCACTGATACTTTGAACTCCCGAACGATCAGCCGATTCGTCGTTCGCTCGGTCGGGAAAGGCGCCGTGGAACTCCGATGGTGCATCTACGGAACTGCGCAGTCGAAGTCGATCGTTCTGAGCGGTCAGCAAATCAAAAATATCGCCACGCAGTCGCTTCAATTCGGTTTCCGTCAGTTTGAGATCCAACGAATCATCTTCAAGGTGATTTTCCTTTCATTTTCGTGATTTCAACTGCGCGCTTCCAGAATGTCACGTTGACCAACGATCTCCTTTCGTTCTTCGGTCGTCATTTTGCCGTTACGTCGAAATTCGCCCCGATTTCTTTGGTTTTCGAGAGCGTCGACGTCTCCCAGCTGACGTCCGCCGTCTTCGAACGCTTTATCGCTGAAATCGCTCCTCATCTGGAAACTCTGCAGCTGCGTTCGTTGAGCGGAATCCGCGCCGACCTCATCAACGACCGACTGATGAGTCACCTGAACATTTCGAAGATCAAAAGCATCGAGATTTCCTCCCCGAGGTTCGGGTTCGCTTACCGCCCGAAGATCGTCCGCGTCAGTGACCTCACTTTGGCTCGTTTAAGCGCCGAGGGCAACTTTCCCGCTCTGCACCTGGAACGATGCCAGATCACTTCGCTCATGCTCGCCCACTACACCGAGGTTTGCTGCCGTGTGCCTGATCATCTCTCTGATTGCCTCATTTCAGAATTACCTCAAGAGGGCTGCCGCGAAGAAGGAGAAGAAGCTCCACAGCCAACTCTGCACCATCAAGAAGTGTCCCGCGGTGTCGGACAAAGGCTACAAGATCGAATGCCGTCGGAGAAGTCTCTCCTGCGAAGAGGATGACAAGAAGCAAAATCTTTACAGCGTACACAACGACGAAAATACCGAAGCGGTGAGTGTTTGCGAATGTTTCCACTTTGACTTATCTGATCCTTTTAGGCATTCACCATCAGCTTAATCGAAGAAATTCCACAGCTTCCCGTTTCCCCACTCTGCTCCCATTAGGTCTTTCTTGCTCTCTCCTGTACGGGTCCCTTGAAGCTTTCCGCTCTCCCTCTCTCTCTCTGCACGTGTCCGCTATTGAACTCGAATAAATGAATAGATGTTTGTGCTCCGCGAGGGAAGGAAGCGGCGCCGATCGTGCAGATGGTTTCATTCACTCGTTTTCTGCCAATTCAGCGAAGGTTAGGCCGCATGGCAAATGGCTTCCTGCTTCCCATAATTCGACCAAAGTTCGTTCGTGGCGACGATTTATTATGAAGGAAGCGAGCCGAGCAGCTCCTCTCCCTCATGCATTCCGCACGCATCGGTGCCGATCGTCTGCGATCGGCATGTCGGTCGAGGGACGCAATGCTTCGCTAGCTTCGGATTCTCTTCGTCGATCGCGTCGCGATGTTCTCGTTTCCTCAAAGTCAATTCGATTCTCCTCCTTTAGGACTCACCATGCTCCTCGTACACTTGGCCCTTCTGCTGCTTCTCGTCGTCTCCCCCTGTAGTAAGTCACGCGAGCAATTCACTCCCTAGGGAAATGCTTCCAGAATCTTCAACGTCTTCCGCCGAACTCGAACTCCAACGTTCCGCCTTTGATCTCCTGAAAGTCGACCAATCGGGAGGAAATCCGATTCTCAACGCTCTCAAGGTCAGCAGCAAAGTGTTCTGTTCGTTCGTTCATTTCGATTTCAGGCGCTCCCGGACGTTACCGTATCCCAAACAGTCACTCGACTCATTGTCTCGCGCGGTCTCTCTCCGGTTGAGAAATTCGATCGAATCCGCGTCGTCATCGGGGATTCTCTTCCACTTTCCACTCGCTTCGGCGACTGGGGAATCTACTTTGATCTCGTGCGACTCACGCTCGCCCCGAAGGTTCCAAAGTTCCGCGAGTTGATCACCGAATGCGAGGAACATCGCCACCGCTGCAAACTTTTCGGATTCCTCCGAGAGGTCGCGCGCTCCTCGCGCTCGCCTACTTTCAGGGGATTTGCGTTTTCCGTTGACAAATCCGTCAAATGCAGCGAGGAGAATTCGCTTCTCCTCTGTCTTCGGCGCCTCGAGTTTCCTGCGGACGGCGCTGCAGTTCGCCGCGAAAACCGATCGAAGGTCGATTCGCTGGAAGAATCCGCTTCCGAATGGCTTCTCGACGGACTTTTCTCTGTCGTTGACGTCCGGAATCTGGCGCATTTCGTGAGTTCCTCCAGTCCGCGCTCAATCTCCAAAGGCGCAATTACAGGAACACGTGCACACGTCGCAACTCGCGTTGTCCTCTGTATCGCAGCGACGAAACGGAATCTTCCCTCTTCTGCGCGACCTCGACTACACTCTCAGATGCCCGATTGTGAAGCGCAGCGCGCGATCGGTGTTCCCCAATCTTAGGAACGAAATCGCGCAGATTCTGATGCATTTGAAGCACCGACCAGCTGCGGAGAAGGTCGAGAGAATCGCCGACTTCCTCACGGAGTTTGCTTCACGGCGACAACCTACTGCCGCAGAAATGTATCGCATTTTCGACATCGCACAGGACGTTCTGATCGAATCGAAATGGGTAAGTTTTTCTCAATTCTTCTTCATTTGCTTTGCAGAATTCGAGAATTTCGGTGTTTTCACCGCCAAACGAAAACGTTTCAGAACGGAGAGCAGAGTTGCGCGTTCCCAGAGTCACTCTTCGACGAGCGCGGACTTCTCCGAGTGGCCGAATCCGAACAACGCCCCCTCGTTCGTCTGCTCGAAGACACGTGGAAGTCGACGAAGGACGTCCACCGCGTCTCTGCGATTCTCCGCGGAGTTCGATTCGAAGACGCCCCGATCGGCCTTTGGGGAACTCTGGGATCGTTGATGAGAATGTGCTGAAAGAGAATAGAGTTTTACTCGTTAAAATCTCTGAATTGTTGCGAGGGAATGCGGAATTTGGCGTAAATGAAGACGATGAGAATCCCCACGAGGATGTAGAGGATTCCGACAGCAATGTAGATTCTTCCAAGGAAAGAATTCTTTCCTCCCATCCACGAAAGCGTTGAAAGGACGAAGCGGACGCGAATGTTAGGGAGTCTCTTCGCCGCTTCAAAATTCCTCTTAATTTCCATCTGAACTTTTCGATTGATAAGAGCGCGAAAATGAATCAAACGCGCACCTTGTAGCGGCCTTTCATCAATCCTTTGTTTCCTTTCGTTCTGACGAAAGCATACGGTTTCCGGAAGGAGTTGAAGGCGGCGCTCTTCAACCAAATCACGAATGGAGGGTACTGAAGCACCATAAGAGCTCTGGCAAAGCGCTGTATGACCCACGTTGAATCCGTGCTCGCAGAACTTGTACGGTCCGTCGCTGCTGTTCAGTTTCAGTTCTTCGAAGTATTCGCAGAGCGTTTTTCCCTCTGGCAGCTGAAAAGAATATTCGAGCGGCTCTCAGACAGAATGTTTCTTTCACCTTCGGACCCTGAAGAACGCGATCCGCCGGGTGAAGCAATTCACTGTCGTTGCGGTTGATCGCGATCGTCTCCGCACTATCGAGGCGCGTCAGAGTGAAATGGTCGTAGAACATCGGCTTGAACGCGTAGCCACAGGGAACGCGACCTTCGTGCACTTTCCGCATTTCTTCAATCTGGCCGAGTCCGGTGCATCCGGCGATGTCCTGAACGTCAAGTGACCTTCTCAGCTCTCACATCAGCCGCTCACTTTCAGATTGCCTGCGATCATCTGCTGTCGCGGGAGCGATCCTTGAAAGTGTAGTCGGTGCGCCTGGAAGAAGTTGTCGATCTGGAAGACAGAAGATTAGCACTGAACCCAGAAGCGAATTGCGGATATTGAGATTCATCGCGCCGTTCAAATCGTGATTACAACAACCTCGTAGTACAAGACCACTTTGCCCGGGAAATCCTCTTCCAAATCGAATTCAAACATCGTTTCATTCGTGTTGGACGTTTCGTGCTGAATTTCGCGATTTCGCCTTCAAAGGAGAGGATCTTACGTGGTACTCGTACTTGAATTCGCGGACGCCGTTAGAACTCCGAAGGAAGACGCATCCCAGCGGAATGAAGAGAATTCCGGTTGCAAAAACTACCGTAATCACAAGAAGCGGATTCGGATCGGGAGCGCTCCCTGCGAGGCGCTGCTGACTGACGTCTCCGGAAAACTCGGTCGCTCGATTCGCGAGTTTATTCTTCAGAGATTCTAAATTCGGAATTCTGATTCCAGCAAACGTCACTCACAAACCTTTCCACGTCGGTTTTCGTTTCAGAGGAACGCATGATGATCGATCCTCATTGAACACATCGGCGGCGAACGCGTCCGCGATAGGCATTTAGCGGAATGCGAAAGATCTCGCATTCGTCCGAGGCGTCGTTCGCTGATTCACGCTTTGAGTCATCCGTTCGCTATCGCGAATTGGTACCCGACTCCGGACAAATGCTTCACATGAAAATTTGCGTCTTGGAGCGGCAACGTTTTTTGATAAAATCTCGATCAGATTCAATTGCAGTCATATGCAATTCGGTGGTTTCGCAACGATTGTCCTTCGTTGTCAATGAACTTGAGTTAGTAATCACAACCTGCGCTCAACTTGCGAAAACAAAGCGAAAACAGGTTTCACTTTTGGCCCCAAAGAGGTGGTTTGCTGTCGACAATTTCGTATTTTCGACGTTGCTTTGATTTATATAAACACACTCTGATCGACTGATTCCACTCTGTGGTCGTTGAACCGTCGATTTGAACTCAAACAATAAAGATGGATTTTGATCTCGCAGCAAATCAGCAACAAGTGGTGATGACGACCAGCGGTGGAATCCGCAGTGACGTCTCTAGGCGACTTCCGACCGTCGTTTTATTCAGTTTCTGGAGTAGAATGTTTGAAGCGGAGTGCGGTCATTTCCATTTATGCAACGCACAACTCCTGGCAGCGCAGCAAACTCAAACGTCAGCGAGAATTGAAAACATTCGGCGCTTCGGCATTTCTGTTTGTAATCGAAAAACGGTGTTCAGCGTTCACGTCACATACAGATGGAATGCGTTTTGGCGTGACAGAACGTCAGTATCTAAGACTTCATCGCTCTTCCGTCGTTTCCTCGTCCACTTATCAATTATTCACAGCAGCCATCATCGCTTTGTTTTCGCGCTTTCACTCGCCGTCGCATCTGTCTCCTACGCGGACGTCCATCTGACTCCGACATCCCTTGTGACTCGGGTCTCCAGGGAAGACTTCGCGAAACGGATCACACGAGCCGATGAAAGCGAATAATCTGTCAGCCACTCGAAGACTTATTTACAGCGCCGTTTCGAGTGTTCCGAACGCACTTGTAGCCTCTCCTTCGCGTATCGAATAACCGAGGCGACCGTTCCCTTCCGGGTACTACTGCTTTCCACCCCCTCCGTTCACACCAAAGTGTCACTCTGTTGTCACCGTCTGTTTTCAGGACTGCGCGCAATTCATATGCATAACAAATGTCCTCTTGCGCAACAGGTCCATCTGGAACTTGCGCAACCGCACAATATCCAATTGAACTCTCAGCCGACGTCTTCAGCGGTCACTCGCGGATCCGCAATCGCGCCTCCATCTTCGTTCCCTCAGGCGGCGATCGCATCGCGTGAGAAACGCGCGTCATTTACATGCGCGCGGAATCGCCGCTTTTGGAGGAAGCGAGTGTCCGTCCGCTCGTCAGGCGGCGCTGATTCCCCAGGAGCGTTCGCTCCCTTTTTGTCTTCTTCTTCTCCACTCATTTGCGCGTTTGTTTGCGCGACTCTTCAGCTCAGCTCAGCGAGTAATCGCTTCGGTAATCCGTTGCGCGGCTGATCATTGGCAAGCACCTCTCGCTCGCTTCCCCCCACCGGAAGACGCGATTTCTTTCTGCAAATAACGCTAATCGCCCGGTTTCTCGTTGATTCGTGTTTTCGATCGCTTCCAGATGTTTGTTCCGCTCGTCGGGGCTCCGCGTGTTTCCAACGAAAAGTGATTCTTCGCGAAAAACGACGCCGAACACATGTCGAGATCGTTTCGATTGGATCTTCAAGTGCGACAAGCAGAGAGCTCTGAGCTGAACTGACCCACCGGTGTTTCTTTCCATCCTCGTCCATCTTCCTTCGAGTTCTCGGCTCTTCGCACCTTGTTCCAACCGTCGCCCCTCGATCTTCGTCACTCCGATTGATCTCGCAAAGGTCAATCGTTGTTCGTTTCCGCTGCAAAGGTCAGCTGAGTGACAGCCATGACGGATTCATGCAATCTTGCGAGATCTCCACCGCTACCGTACTCGCCACAGGTGTCGCTGTGGTCGCACTCGCACTCCGCGGTTTCACCTCGGGCCGCCAACTGCGTCTTCGCCTGATTTATCTCGCTCGATTAAGTTCCGAGCCCAACAGCGCAATTAGGACGTTCGATGAGGTGCGAAATCCGACGGAAACCTGTCGGACACGCGTCGGGACTAATGGACCGAAATTAGGTTTTCGAGCAATTTGCGGCCGGACTACGAGTGTCCCTTGCTGTACGTTCGTCCACCTTCCCGGAGGTCCGATTTCCTCCGACCCCTCCAAGTGAGTTGAAACAGCGAGTCGAGGTTACGGTATTTGCTTAGAATTGCGTTTCGTTTCTCCTCGCGAGATCCGCAATCGGATTCTCCGTTAATCTTCGAATTTGTTTGTCGATAACCAATCCGTTTGCGCCTCGATTCTCACGTTTCCAAAACACCCACTTCGCCCACTCCGAAGACCCTTTTTGTCCATTAGGCGGCGGTCATTCCCGCGCGCTGTTTACCCGCGCGTGCAAAACACTCGCGGATTTATTTTGGCGATTACTGCGGTTGCGGCGATGTCCGCTCGCGGATTTGTCGCTCGGATATGACGACCTGTTGTGCTAATTGGGTCGCGTTCTCTCCCGAGGCAGTTAGCTGCCGCACAATCGCTCGCTGCAGTCCTGGTCACCGGCGGTCGTCAGCAAAGAGGATCCCGAAAGAGGATTTACCTAAGCGTTTCCCTCTGATTATCGCGTCTGTCGCGTTTTCGTGCGAACGAGAAGACGCCGCGCAGGTGTTTTGTAATTGCGGAGAACGCGCGAAATCCTCAGTTTCTGTGCCGCCGTGTGGATGCAACGTTCATTACGGTGCGTGATGGGGATGCGAGGTTCAATTGACCATGCAGCATTCCGCTCTGTCTTGCGAGCCTCGCATCTGCGCCAACAACGCAGAAAGAACTCAGAATCTCGCCGGAAGACAAATCGCGTCGGAAGCAAAAACGGATTCGCCTCCTCCGACCGCCGCCGTCCATCCTCGTCGATCGTTCGCTCCGATTTCAGATTCACCGTGACCTTTGCGTCCGCTTCGCTAATTGGCGTCTGTCGTGCCTCGTGTGGCTTCTTCTCTTTTCAGCTGTTTGTTCTCGAATGGCGACACGATTCACCGCTAATTGGCCCCAATCGTCGCGATTATTCACCGTCTATTGACCCACTCCTCTCCAGAGTCGCTTCCTCCACTCGCGCGCCTCTTCGCCGCCGGCAGATGTTTTCTTTTCGAAATCGCTTCGCTCGATCGCTTCGCGTTTCTTTCTTCCGAAGATCTTTCGGAACGACGAAACGCGCGTAATTGATTGTTGCGACATCTGCGGCCCTCGAATCCGCCCGGATATCTCTCATTTGCATATTCGAATTTCATAAATCGACGCTTTCGCTGCCAATTACGTTCCGCTCGGTCGGATCTCTCCGATTTCGCACTCGGCGCGCTGAAATTCCGATAATTCGTCTTATAATATCTCTTCCGCGCGCAGTTCGCCGCTTCCCGCCGCCGCCGTTATTTACAGCCGCTGCGGCCCTAAAAGTGTCCCTCTATCAGCGACTATAATCTCGATCGCCTGAGGTTGTAAAATCGTTATCCTCACTCGCGTTGTTGCTCTCAAACGCCCCGGGGTAGGCGGGAGTACGGTAACGGCGCCGCGTGTGGTCGATGGGAATCTCCGAATCGGGAATTCGTGTTTTCCGAGGGATAATCCCGCATTGCGCGCATTTCCGATGAGATTCCGCGCTAATGGGATAAGTGGATGGATTAGGAATCGCCGAGGAGCTTATTGTCGATGCATTGCGATGTGATAAGGACCACGCGATTGGCGATTGGGTGCGTTTTTGCATAAATGATCACCTCGGAGGGATGAGCCGCCCAGAGAGAACGCGTTTGAATCGGAAGCACTCGGCGGGAACAGTGCGCTCACTCCATTTAGCGCCTTTTCAACGTCGATAAATTTGGAATGCAGCTGTCGATCGTCCAGGAAGGCGTCGAAAACAAAGGAGATTCCCGAAATCGCGTGTGGAAAGCGGTTGTCAGGTGAGATCGCGTTGTTGTGGTAGATTCAGAGAGTCGCTGGTCGGCGAGCGCGCGCATCAGAAGTCGACAGAAGCGCCCCATTAACCTGCTGCCTCGCTCGTTCCATCCAACTCCCTCTCTTCTTTCTTATTAGCTTTTCCTTTTTTGTTTACTCTCCGACGCCTCATATCGCTTTCCGCGCGTCACATTTTCGGTTCTTCCATTCGAACACAATACTTCCACACCGCGCCTCCTTCTGTTTGCCTTCTCGGGCCCCCACGAAGCCCGTCGGGTCACCCATCCGCCCAGTCATCCCCTCAGACCGTCTTTCGCGCTTTTTCGAATTCGACCTTGGCGCGTTCCGTCTTTCTCAGGAAATAAACGCGCACGAGGATTATTGGGTTGGCGGATATTCGAGAATACCGCCTAATTAACCTCTCATCGTCTCCGTTAATGACCATCTAAATGTCCACATCGCTCCCGATTACGATCTTCCCCTCTCCCTCGCCTCCAACGACCACCCATGGCGTCCAAGGGCCTAATTGCAGTGATCGGGCTCCGATGGCGCACTCGAAAGTTGCAAATTCGAAACTCCCGAAGGGCATTCGACGGCATTTGGAGTGTTTTGATGCGATTTTCGCGAGTCATTAGTCGCGCCGAGTGCAATGCCCAGAGGAATCTGATTGCAGCGTGAACCGAACCCTCGACGGACGAGAATTACCAGAACCCAAAAGCGCGTCCGTCATGCTCAAGGCCCGATTAATGTGCGCGTTTCCGCCACGAATTTCGGTGATTAATCGCAGCGACAGACAGCTGCCACGCCCCGAAGTTGTAAACGCAGCGAATTTGCATATTCGTGGATTGTTGACTCGCGGTCATGGATATCTTATTGCGCAATAGCGCCGCGACCTCACAGCCACTCGAGTGCGTTAATTAAGACGTCGAGGGAGCGAGTCACGACCAATATTGCCAGGTAATTTGCATGAGCGATGAGCACGCTACCGTAACCACTCACGCCTGATTTCTGCTCCAACAAACTCCTCGGCCTCCGGCGTCCTCCCAATTAGGATTATTTGTTGCACAAAGGATTAACGGAGGAACGCGCGTCGCGACAGTTGTTTACAAGGCCGCCCGAGGAGTTCGAGGCTCGCGCGCGCGCCTAATGACCGCCTTACGATCTAATTTGAATATTGGGAGGACAAAGACATCCTCAAATCCTCTCGAATGTCGCGGAATCCAGTTGTGACACATCTGGTGGTCATGGCCGTCAGGCGTTCGGTCTCACGGGCGTCTTAATTCGGAAGGAAGGTGGAGGCCCTCGAGGTCCCAAGTGCATTTCTTTGATTGCGGCACGTTAAATGCAATTTTCGCCGCGAAACGTCGCGCAAATTGTCTCGTGGAAGAATCTCTCAATTCGGTTAGCGCGTGACTGGTGTTCCCGATTAAGTTTTTCCCTTTGTGGGTGGTTTTGAGTGGATTCTAGGACGCAGGAAGTCCGCATATTGCAGATTCCCATCGATTTCCCGTTTGCGGCGCCGATTCGGAGGCGCGAAACGCGGAGATTCGCCGGTTTCTGCGAACATCTCGCTCGTCGACTCCCGCATTCGCACTCTTCGTTTCCGATTCTCCCAAACTCGCAGTCGTCCGCGTTCCTCTCGGCATCTCTTCGCACCCACCGTAACCCTCGAATCCGCACTTCTCCTCCCACCTGCTCGTTCCCCCAAACCGCGAACTTCTCGACCTGTCGATCACCCTCTCCCTCGGGCTACAATTGCGTCTTCGCACCTTTTCGATTGATTTAGCGCCAATCAGTCGACCGCGGACACTCGGTGATTTAGGGGGGCCACCAGACCGCGCGCCAAAAAGGTAAAGGTCGTTCTCGGCGGCGGCGACGGAGGTCTCCGCAGCTCTCGTTTGGCCACAAATCTGTTGATTCGTCGTGCGATGCCGTCGTAACCCCCAAAGCCCTCTTAACCCTTAACGGCGCTCGTTGGTTATCTTTCGAAATCGAATGACTAATACCTCCTAATAGATGACTTCTGATTGCCTCGAGGCCGCCGAGTTCGAGAAGCACTTGATGCTATCGGCAGTCGTCGCGCGACGCTCGATTCGGATGCCTAGAGGCGATTGTTTTGACTGTCGGGGGCGAGCGCGCGGCCTGACGAACTCCCTGGAGCGGAAAATCGAACGATTTAAGACGATCGGCGGTGGAAGGCGAGAGGATTCCAAATCGTCGTCGACTGTACACGCGTGCATTTGCATACAACGCGGCGTGTTTGCGTGTGGCAGGAGGTTTGTTGCCGACGAGCGAGGTGGTCGTGTCATTCGCAACTTGTAACGGCGCGGAGTTTGCGGTTTGAAACATTTTGTGCTTTTATGAGTTTCCGTTGGTGGCGACGACCAGTTCCCGCTCCCTCCTAGGCGCTGAAAATTCGAATTTTCTCGAAAGGGCGGTAAATGCGCTTAAATGCGACCCCCCGCGTGTCCTCAGATCGCTTACAGTAATCCAATGATACTCGAAGAATCGCAAAGAAATGGTCGGTGTCGGCGCGCTTCTCAACTCGAGCGGATTAACGGTCAATGCGCGTTGTTTCCTAATTCCAACGACGATCGGATCGGCATCGAGAATCCTTTCTTCCTCGCCACTCACCCCCTCGAAGACGATCGTCGCTGACAACCCTTCGGTGGATCAAAGCGTTTTCCGCCGTTTCCGCCACGCTTCGATGCGCAATCAACGTGACGATGTCACCCCACGTCGCTCAAACGCAAACTGTTGCCTTTCGACTCCGCAACTACCGTATTTTGACAAGTTAATCCCCTCAAGGTCGTCTTCGAGGCCTATTTGTCGCGGCGATTGACAGACGCGCACTCGACTGTTAATTGCCGGCGGCGCGAAGAGATTTATTAGCGGAAATTTGACTCAAACGGTGAGGTGGTGAGGTGCAGTGGGTCACCGCAGTCTGGCAGGCAGCCGGCTGCAGTCCGCGACCCTCAAACGCGCACGCAATTCAATTATGCGAACTGGAGGACTTCCGCTCATTCCGACGCTTCGCAATTAAAACTCTTTTTTCGCGTTTATCGGTCGACGAAGACGCGAATTCTTCGAAATTAATAACAATTCTTTCAATCGAGTCGTTCAAGAGCTTCCGAGAGACGACGACTCTTGAGTGCCTCGCTCCTCTCCTTCCGTCCGTCTTCGGAGCTCTCGACGCGCGCGCCCAAGCCGATAGACCCCCGAAATTTGCATATTCGCCCACCGCGCCGCCGCCTGCACCTCTTCAGACTGTCACTTCGCCTTTGTTGTCCGCCGGCCACTTCACCTACGGTACACACAAGTCGCGATGTCATCGTGTGTGGTCGGAAAGACACTTTTTGAAGTGGGCAGGCAGCCCGGGCGAGTTCAGAAGCGGCGCGTCTTCGGTCAGCAGCGTGATTTGCGAGCTGCGAGCTGATGGACAACTGTTTCGGGGACATCGCGCCTTCGAAACGCCGAAAGCGCGTTGCGCAAGGAGCGCTAATCGACTGTCGGCGAGTAATGTGATGCGCGAAGAGATTAGCGCCCTGGTGTGCGGCCCTTTTTTGAGGCTGGATTAAGCGGTGATGAGCCGCGAGGGTCGAAGACAATGGCGAAGTGCGAACGGAACGCGTCTTGCCTTCTTTGAAAGTGGCGCCATCTGCGAATGCTCCACTTGGTCCATTCAATCGTCTTTTTCCGTTGCAACAGCTGCGAAGATCTACTCGCTCGCGTGAGTCTTCGTCCTTCTGATTCCCCGAAAGGAGCGCGTGCTCACTCGCCGGCTGTTTGCATAACCGGCGACGACCCTCGCGGCACCGGAAAGCCGCGCACGCAATCCATCCGCTCGACCTGCCCTCCGACCTTCCAACTCGCGCTCCGTTGCTCCCAACTTTGCCGTATTGTTCCCCGTTATTGTCCCAACCGCAATTCGCGCTTCCCAAGGCCGCGTTTCCCTATCGGCGCGTTGTTTTCACTTCATCCACCGCGATTCGATCTCAATTAGCGCTCAGCACCTTCCATCACCCGTGCGGCCCCTCAAAGCACTTCGAAAGTGCTAAATCGCCTGTTCGGCGCTTTTTGTGACGTTTTATTAATTTATTATTTGCTCATTTCGTCCTCGCACGTCCTCCTCCTTCGTTCTAATCCGAATCCAAAACGGCCGCGGTCATAAAAAAGACGATGGCGGAATGTCTTTGCATCTAAGCGCTCGACTCATCTTAAGTGGTCGCTAATTGGATGGACAATAGTCAACAAACCAGATCGCCATCGTCGAGCTTCTGGGACAGCGGACGGCCACCGATCGCTTGATTTCCCTAGCACCTCAGTCCTCTTCTGGCCAGTTATCTCCCAAGTGAGAGTCAAATTCCGCGATTTCCACGATTAGAATGTTCGATTCGCTCGGATTCTCACTTTCAGCTCTCTAATCGCCTCTCGAGATCCAGAGAAGCGCCGGCCAACGGAGTGTTCGACAAACAGCGCTCCGGGCGAGCGCTTTGCAACTCTTCAATGGCCCTCGAGGAGATCGCGATATCCTCGCGCACTCGAGAGTTGTCGCCGCGGGCGCAGAAGACGAAGAAGCAGCAGTTGTTTGTGCGATCCGCGGTTTATGTATCGTAAACGGTGAATTGACGATCGCCTCCGGCTACTTTATGGACCCGCGCGGCAGCCGACAAACGTTAATTGCTTGCTTTGCATATTTACAATCGCATTTTGTAACAAATCGCCTCCGAAGAGCGTCGTCGATCGTAGCTCCGCGATTGTACGGCTTCTCGGAGCTCTTCCAAGCCCTCAGCGCGATCTTCCTCGTAGCGGGTTCACGAAGACGGCGGCGCGATCAAAACAGGCAAGCAAGCGTCTAATTATGTTGCTTTCACCTCAATCTCCAAATTGACATTTACAACTTGTGCGAGTGCGAGTGGAACCTGCGAGATGTGAGAGGTTTACGGTTTGCGCGAACGTTTTCATCGTGTGACACGGCGGCTTCTTCCTCCGAACGTTACGATCCTCTTTCGGGTGAATCCGCCGCCGCGCTTCGCACTCTCTCCCGAAGCCGCAGCGTCGGCGTTCCGTTCCCCACGGCACGACGCGCACTTCGCGGCATCGCTTCACCTGCGCAAACAGCATCTTCCCTTGGGCTTCTCCTTCGCGAGTGCATTGCGCAACGCATTTGTTTTCCTTTGTTTAATTAATCGTCTTTTGCAAACTTCTTCCTCTACGATCCCCTCTTGAAGATCACGCGATGCGCAATTCTGTTGATTCTGATGATCCGCTTGCGTTGTTCTTTGCCATCTTCACCCTTCGCTCCCCTGTCACGCGTGTTTCCCGGTTTCTGGTGCGTTCGATCGGTCGCAGAAGTGACGCCGAGGTGTCGATTTCGCTTCGATAACAATCTTCAACTCGATCTTCCTCCTCTGGATTAAGATTAATCGTCTCGATAGGTCCGACGCGCGAACATATGGAGTTTGATATGGCAGATAGCGGAGCTCTGCGCCTTCTGCGAACACTGAAGGTGTCGTGGTGGCCCCAGAATCTTATCTTCGCTCACAAATTGTCACTTTTCGCGCTGATTTCCCTTCTTGGCGCGTTCCGACGGCGGAGGGAAGGAGGGGCGTGGCTCGGGAAACGGCGCCGCCCTTCGCCCTTCCCTGGCGTCCTCTACTGCATGCTGCAGTGACCGGTAGAAGTTGTCGTGTTTGTTACGCGAATCACTCGTTCCGAAGATTGTTATCAACTCGTCTTTTGCTTGCAGATTCACGGTCATGCCATCGACGTGGCTTCTCCTGGCGCAGCCTTTCTGTGCGCCTCAACATCGCTCGCCCTCCCGCTCTCCACTGAGGAGCCCCGGGACGTTCCGGAAGGATCCTTCTGGGTCACAGCGGATCTCCTGTCAGTTGAATGGCGTCCTCGATGCCTCACCACCAGCAACTGCGCGAATCCGCAATTCCGGATGACCAAATCGATGGACATCGTCACCCGCGAGGAGATCAGCATCGCGTGGCCAATCGTACCAGATCAGGACGTCGCACAGGTTGGTTCTTAACCCTTCTGACCCCCGCTGCGTCCAGTCGATGCGATTTCGTTGCATTCGGCCATTTGAAACGAAGCGCTGACTTGGTTTCCCGAATCGCTAATTGCGCGCACGCGATTCCAACGATAAATTAGAGATTTCGGAATCGGGACCGTATATCCACCACCACTGCGGCCCGCCCTTTGCTGCGACCGCCGCAGCAGGCGCATCTGCTCCGGGGCATGTACCTGCGACCCGGTTGATTTATGTCCTCAGCAGCAGCGCTTCTTTGAACTGCGCCGCCTTGCGTAATCTTGAGGAAATCGAGTTTCATATTTCCGGTCGGAGTGCGCGGAGGTCAATAAACAAATTACCGATCTTCCTTTGATCTCCGTCGATCCATCTGTTGCTTTTCCAGGATCAATCGCGCTCCTTCGTCAGTTTCTGGACGCGGGGAAATCCCGAAGACGTCAACCTCAATTGCCAGATCGTCGGAACCGACCCGACTTACAACTTCCCGCGCATCTGCGATCAAACGCTCCAAGTGCGTCTCTTCGAGAAGGCGATCCAGGAAGAAATCACGGTGAGTTGCTACTGTAGCTTGCTACTGCGGGGGGCTTCGCCGAGTGCATCCGTAGAGTTCTAATTAGAAACCCAGGGTGTCCTCTCTGTTTTCGCACATTGATGACCCGCGCGCTTTTCCCACGTCTTCGAACGGCGTTTGGCGCGTTTGGGGCGAGCGAGTGTGGGTCACTAACGGTAGTGTTGATTGAGGAAGATCGAAAATTGAACTTTCAAGGGTGCTCGACGTTTCCTGTCCTTTAAACATCCTTTTTGTTGATGCCAACAGATCGCGTGCCTCAATCACGGTGTTTGGCTCGCGAGTGTTGGCGCGCAGCGGGGAATAATAGCGAGGACGCGTGCTGCGCCGCACCCTCGCAGGTGTTCTTCTGCTCGCTCCATTGTGACCTAATAACCCGTTGTTGCCTTTTGCAGAGTCAACTCCGACTCCGACGACATGAGCTCCATGCAACCGGCACGTCCAACTCCATCCAGGAGGACTCAAACAAAGGAAAGATGGTCGTCGAGGTGAAAGGACGTTGCTTCAACGCAACGCTCGCGGTGCAGAAGCACCTCGAACGCTGTCCCTGGTGCCCGGAGCCTCATCAGTTTGCGGCCGTGGCCGACCAGCAGCAGGTTCAAGAAGCGATCGAGGAAGAGGGCGTCTTGGGGCATCTCGCGCGCAGCGGTCAACTCGTCCACATTGGAGTGATCCTCGCGCTCGCCGGAGTCGCCGTCATCTCCATTTTCGCCTTCGCCTGTCTTCTGATCGCCAATCGGCGCCTCAAGAAGGAGATCTCGTGGAAGCATCAGAACTTTCGCCCGAAGCACCACATCACGGGCACCTTTCTTCCCGGCAACGCGCATCTCCAAGTCATTGACCCGCTGAAGCCGATTGACAGCGACGATTCGAGGTGAGTCGCCTCTCCTTCCTTTGAAAACTCACGCGATAACATCGAAAACTCGAAGCGCGGAGATACGATCGAAATCGATTCGATTTCCTTGTCCTCCGACTTCTCAAATCAGGGAAGCGGCCGCGCGATAAGCATCAAACGCCGTTAAAGCGTCGAATAATTTATGCGAAATGCTCGTAAACGGAACGCGCCTGATTTATGCCTCGTTGCAGATATGAAACTCCGTGGGACCAGAAATACCGGCCGTTGCCCTACTGCATGAGCAACAAGTCCGACGTTACCGTATCCTGGCCCCTGGACTCGTCTTCTATGATTGGAAGCACAACTCCCACAGGGACGACCATCATCGGAGGAGTTCCCGGCGCGCGGCCGTACCACATTTCGCCGAATTCTTCCATCGGACGTCACGACGACAGCGGATTAGAATCTGTCTAGATTCGTTCGTCACTCTGCTGGCTACAGTACTCCCTTCTCCGGTGCGGGTTTGGCAGACACTCTTGTCGTTGCTCTACGGGTCTTCTTTTCCTCGATTCTCTGCTTTAAGGACCAAAAGTCCTCATCATCTCGGTGCCGATTCTTAGATTAGTGTTCTCTGATCATGACTTCCTCTCTCCGCGTTGTACAAATCGCTAATCAGATCTTTATTCGTCTATAGTTCTATATTTCAACAATAAATTGTTGCTTCTTCTCAACTTGCCACCCTTACGCAACAAACAGACCAGCGAGCAGTTTAGATGAGGCAGGAAGTCCTCAGACGCCCGGATCGAGGTCAGAGGTTGGCATCTACCAATCATTTGCACTTTTCGCGGCGGATCCTCGGAGAGAACGCGCTGAAGTGCATGCGCAAGCAGCGACTCGCTGTGCGAAGCGGAGAACGCGTTGCGACAGTCGGAGAAGACGATCTCCCTCCACCTCCATCGCTGTTCAGCTTGCTCGTCGCCGGTCAATCCGATCAACACTCGCTTGTCAGTGAACACAAACAAACAGTTCTGCGGTGTAGCGGCGGCCCACCAACGGCGACTAAAGAACGACTTTGCTCTTCTCGGGAGAGCGCCACTCGTCCCGGCTACTCTACTCTTGCGCTTCCGATTCTCTTTTCGTGATTCGCAACGCGTTTCCGACTTCTGCACGAGTTTAAACGGCGCTGCAAACTGCAAAAGGTCAGCAAAGACGTAAAACGCGAGCGGCGGCGGCGGTTTCTCGCCGCCGCGCCGATCGTTCTGCTGATAATAAAAAAACTCTCGGCGGCCCGTGCACCCGCGATCCTACAATATTGCCTGTTCGATGGTGCCAGTCGTTCCTCGGAGTGCGAATACGATTCGGGGACGTTGGCATCGGAGAGGAATTTCACACGCGGCAAAGGAATTTCCGTCGCCAGCGGGTGGCTCCTCGCTCTTCACGCGACCCGCCTCCATGTCGCCGCGACCGGCTGTTGCCTGTTTTTACAAACTTCGGCAGTTGTCGGTGTCGACGCAATCCGTCCGATTCAAGAGAATGAGAAGAACCGTCGCGTTTCGCAACCTCGGTGCACAGTACAGCCGTTTGTATCGCCGTTTATCCTGCTGATCGACGACGCAATTGCATTCCCAAAAAGTGGATCATCGCGGAAGATCAATCGATGTTTGTGCGCGAAGAAAGAGTCAAAGGGCTCGGGGACTCGAGAGCGGCCATCTTCTCCAATCTCGGCCTTGAGTGACCTGTAGCCGCGCACGCCGGCGCAACTACGATGAGCTGGAGATTATTCCGTTCCGAACACCGCGGCTGGACTCTTGTTTTCGCGTCCAATTGCCCGTGAAGAACGCGTTTTCCTCTTCTGATTAGTGATCGCCACTCCACATAAGAGGACGTTTCCCTAATCGAATTCACCGAAAATGCGTCGTTTCAGGTAAGCCTACACACCGACAGGAGAGTCTTTCGAGACTGCCTTAATCCCCGCGGGTCCGCTTCAATCATGACCACTTTCTCGCCTGCGAACGCGATTTTCGAGCGGAAGCGCTCAGGTAGGTCGTCGTCGAGCGTTGTCGGGTCATGGCAACGCCGCACAGTCGTGGATTAATGTTTCGCATGTAAATTGCAGATGGAAGAGTTGGAGACTCGATTGTCGACACGAGCGACGAAATGGAGGAAATCCGCGAGCTCCTGTACGCGCTGATCAACGAGGAGTTTCCATCGGGCGTGCGCTCCGACTTCCTCCAGAAGACCTACGAGAAAAGGTGAGCTGATCAATCCGCCTGTGCTCGCCGAGCGGAGTCTCCATTGTGGCGCTCTGCCTGAGCAAACACAAAGTCCTTGTCCGTTCCACGTGTCCGCCTCGTCACCGCCGTGCATTTCAGATATTCGGACGTTTCGCTCGGACCGAAACTACCCACGAACTGGCTTGAGCAGATCGAGCACAGCGAGGAATTTGAGCTCCAGCGAAGAGGTCATCTCATCCTCTGTTTCACGCGACAACGCGATGTCCTAAACGAAGCTATCAACATCAACCAAATCGTTGCGCCTCTCAAATCAACCGGTAAGCCCGAGATTCACTTCGCCGATCTTAATTTCGCTTTCAGCTCTGAACATCAGCTCGTCGCATGCGAAGACGACGATTGCTTCTAGCCAGGCGTGCAAAGTATTAATCGGAAGCGCGTTCGTTTGGACTAATCACGTTGTTTCAGCTCTACAAAGCAAGCATCAGCGCTCCTGCGACGTCGATTCTCTCGACCATCGGCTGGGCAAGCGATGCGTTCGATAAATTCGCCATTTCCCCCCAGGAAGACATCCTGCACGGCGTTTGGAACGTGAAGGTGGCGATGAAGGAGCATTTCTCCGATGCCTCGATCGATGAGGCGTCCGCCGACGTCATTCCACAACCCGGAAATCTGTATGCCGTCAGAGAGAAGGACTTCTGGTATCGAGTCGAAGTGCTGGTGCGTTCTGCGTTCGCTTTAAAATGCAACAAGAATTATTCTAGAACATCGTTGGCACGGAGTTCGCGATGGTTTACTTCGTTGACAAGGGGACGGTCGCTCGTGTCGAGCAGAAGGAGATTCTCCCGCTTAACAGCAAATTCACTGATTCCGCAAAGTGGCCCGCATTCTTCCTGCCGTCGATGTTGTCGATGTCAGCGAAACTAGAGAGCAAATTTGTTGATTCGTGTCGAAATGCGATCGCAAATGGAGACGGCGCGAAATGCGAGGTTCGTCGGGTTTCCTTTCGTATGGAGGTCATTGCAGCATCCAAGGTCGCTCGCTTCCTTCGATGTCTCAACTTCGTTTTTCCTGCGTTACTCGTGATTGAAGTGATTCGTTTTCAGGTTCGATTTGTGCGTTTTGACGATGGATCGCGGCGTTTTCTCGTCGAGCTTATTGAGGATTCACTGGTCGTTGTGGACAACGGAAACCGCCGTCCCGCCTCGGTTGCCAGCAAGCACAGCGACACAGAGTCAGTTCGAGAAAAAGAAATCAACTTCTGACCGTTGTTTTCAGTAAAATCAATGATCGCAAAAACTCAAATGTGAGTTTGAATTCGGCGCCCTCGAGACCTTCATCAGCAAGTGGAGCTGCGATTCCCTCCTTTGAACCTCTTTTGGCGAAAGAGATGACCACGGGACGGCCATTCTCAGTTTACATCCTCCACATGGTCGATCCTGACAACATCAGCGTTCGTCCGTGTTCCTTGGTAAACAGTTTTTTTCACCACGCCAATCATCATTTCGCTCAGGATCCCATTCCGGAATACATGTACAAATCACTAAGTCGCGACTATGAAACACTTCCGGCGCTTTCCGAATCTGATATCGTCTGCGGTAATCTGTACATTGCAAAGACGAAAACTGGATTTGAGCGCGTTCGAGCTGTTCGGCACAAAGAGGGTGACGTGTACAGGGTGTTCGGGATTGATGTTGGTGCCTACTACGAAGCGAAGGTGACCGACATGAAGGCCCTGACAACGGTTGGGTCGTTCATGAAGGTGATGATGATCAAGTGCCGCGTAAGTCAGCAAAATTGATTGAATTTTGTTGAAAACCCCTTTCAGTTGGAAGGAATCATTCCTAACTCACCAGAAGGCAAATGGCCGGCAGACACGCAAGCTGTTTTGGCGGACTTGACAAAAAACGCGAAAAAAATCGAGTTGAAGCCGACTGGAGAATGGTCGAAGTGGGCGTGTGAAGATTCCGTTATATCGGTGCCTTTCTGTCCACGTTGCCGCCTGGAGGTCGACGGCGTAGATATCTCCGCGGCGCTCATAGCCCGCAATCTTGCCTTGCGAAGCGAAGAGTGATGATTCGTCGATTCACTGGAAACATCGGCTCCCACACGCGTCCTCCACCGTCTGCTTTCAGTTTTTCAACGTGTCGCGTTGGCACTTCTGATTTGTATCACGTTCTCCTCCTTCCATTCGTCTTCCTTCCACCGCGTGACCGGATGAGTTTTCGATTTGACGAAACTTGATGAAAAACTCACAGGTGCCTTATTTACCTCTGCTGGCCTCAAATAGATATATTATTTTTCCTCTGGTCGACTTTGCTCATTTTCGAAGCGCTTCAAACAAATTTGCTCACGATAGTCACTGTTTCCATTACTTATTTCTTGTTCAATGCGAAGTATCATTTCTTTCCGCTGGTGCGCGATATTAGAGGACAGATAGATGTATTTAAATTATTTATGTTTCGTGTTTATGTTTTCCATTGTAATTTCGTTGTCAAACGAACTATGTTGAACATACCTAATACATTGATGAACGATTTTTTTGTTGATGTTGTGAAATGGCTACCATTCCGAGGTGCTTCAACCGGCTCTGGCCTATTGTTCGTGAATTTCCTCCATTGCAATGAACTTGAAATTTAGAGAAGGATGAAAGTCCGACCCGACGTTTGTCGGGCAATTCTCCTGACGTCAATAGTGTGGATGCTTGTCGACGTCGTAATTCTTTTTTACTTCTTGGATCCCTCGGCGTCAACTACTAACGTCAAGTAACTTCCAGTTTTTTTCATAGAATTTATTCAAAATGGATTTTTGCAGAGCACCTTTGCGGAGCGAGAGAAATTTAGAATTCGAGGAACGACAGAGGAAGCCTGTGGATCCGTCTGTTCAACTACAACTAGACGTTCTGATGACAAGTAAGTGAAAGTTTATTTGTTCAGTTTCAAGCGCAAATTTTTAGATCTTACGTATTCGCTGAACGGTCCAGGTGAGATGGGAAGTGGCGCATCTATTGGCGAAGACAAGCAAAAAGAAATGAAGGAACTGTTCAAACTGAATCAATTCAACGTCATGGCGAGCGACATGATTTCTCTCAACCGCAGCCTACCTGACTATAGAACATCGAAATGTCGGGAATCTGCCCACAAGTTCCGTGACATGCGTCTACCCACTACCTCGATTATTATTGTTTTCCACAACGAAGCTTGGTCCACACTTTTGCGAACTCTTCATTCTGTGGTTAACCGAAGCCCCCTTCATCTTATCAAGGAAATTATTCTTATCGACGACTTGTCTGACAGAGGTTGTTTAAAACTAAGAACAAAAATTGACGACCATCATGTTCAGAATACTTACGAAAGCCACTCGATCTTTACATTCGTCGTTTCCCAATTCCAGTTCACCTAGTGCACTTGAAGGAACGCTCTGGTTTGATCCGAGCACGCTTGCATGGTAGCGATATGGCAAAAGGAAAGGTAAACATTAGGTCCAAAGCATACATTTTATTACTGTATTTTTGCTTAATTCAGGTGTTATTATTCCTTGACGCTCATGTCGAAGTTACAGAAGGTTGGCTTGAACCCCTTCTACAAAGGGTCGCTTCTGATCGGAAGCGCGTAGTTGCACCGATTATCGATGTAATCTCAGATGACACTTTTGAATACGTAACAGCTTCAGATACTACATGGGGTGGGTTCAACTGGCATCTTAATTTCCGCTGGTATTCCGTCCCTAAAAGAGAGATGGAGCGTCGCAACTACGATCGTGCAATTCCTATCCAGTACGTCTTTGGGTATTCATACTCTAAATATGTATTTTCTTTAGAACTCCAACTATTGCCGGAGGGCTGTTTGCAATCGACAAGCAGTTCTTTTATGACATTGGTTCATATGACGAAGGCATGCAGGTGTGGGGTGGTGAGAACTTGGAGATTTCTTTCCGTGTTTGGATGTGTGGCGGTTCCCTCGAAATTCATCCATGCTCGAGAGTAGGGCACGTGTTCCGCAAGCAAACACCCTATACGTTCCCTGGAGGCACCGCAAGAGTCATTCATCACAATGCAGCCAGAACAGCTGAAGTGTGGATGGATGATTACAAAGAATTCTTCTATAAGATGGTTCCAGCTGCTAAAAAGGTTGACTCAGGAGATGTTACCGATCGCAGAACCTTGAGAGAGAACCTACAATGCAAATCGTTCAAATGGTATCTTGAAACGGTTTATCCGGAAGCACCCGTTCCAAAGAATTATAGATCAGTTGGATTTGTAAGTGAACGCGCTTATTTTCCTATGTTTAACGGGAAAAAAACAATTTTCAGGCCTCCAACAAAGGGACAACGCAATGTCTCGATACGATGGGCCGTTCATCCGGTCAAAACCCTGGACTTTCTGGCTGTCATAATCTTGGTGGGAATCAAGCATGGAGTTTAACATCTGGTGGAGAAATTCGATCTGATGAAATGTGCCTCGCTCTTCCCCCCAAATTATCTGTCGGTTCTAGCATTCGAATGGACAAGTGCTCCACTACAGAAGTTCCGACGAGGCACGTCTTCGTATACGATGATAAGGTTAAACAGGGCTTTTGTTCATCAGTCTAATTTTTTGTCTTGCAGAAGATGAATATCAAACCATCCACTTCAGTCGATAAATGTGTAGCTGCGGAAAATAATGAGCTAACCTTGAAAAACTGCTCAGATGACGATGAAGCGCAAAAATGGGAGTTTGAAAACTATCATTCCGAATAGGCTACTTTACACACATTAATTAACCTCTGTTTTGTAAATACTGTTTCTTTTGGAGTTGTGAATTTTAATTGTTCTATTTCTTTGGTTCGGGTCTATTTATTTATGTAATACGATGTTTTGTTCCAGCACGAATTGTTTCACTTATTTCTTATTTCTCTGTGATTCCTGTTACACACTCAGCGATGTATTGCATTTTGACGTTTCATTACAAACCAAGTCGACGATAACTGTAAAGTTCTGTTTTTGGACTGCGACAAGTAAATAGTCGAACTGTTCTTTATGTTTATGAACGTGTTATGAACTATTACAAAAAATCTCCATAACAAAGCTCTTTTAACAAAAAAGAATACAACATATCTACCAGCAACAGTTCTGCTCTTCCTTCATAGATCGATTCGAATCACGTTCCAACGTCCGATTGCGTTCTTTCTCCTGGTGTTGCCATCTACGTTGCTCTCTGGTTCCAACAGCATAATCTCGCTCCAGTGGAAGGTTCTCTTCAATTCTCCACTCACGATCGGCTGCCCTTTCTGCGCGTCTCGCTTTACGCCGCTCGAGGAATCGGCGCTTCTTTTGGTTCATGATTCAAAACGAGATTCTGTTGCTGCGGGTTGACCGTTGTCTGAGCATCCGTTGCCTGAAACATGCATTTTGCTTCTTTCTGCACACCAATCAGCAAAGGTATTCGCGTGAATAAGGAATGCAAATCGAGTTAAACGAGCAATTAGCGCAGAAAATAATAATCTGTTTAATATTATGACTCCTCAACAATAGTTAAAAGATAAAGAAAGACAAAATTCAAGGCACGAAGTGTTAAGTAAAGGCACAATTTTGAGCACGAATGTGAATGCGTCGTAATAAGGGTGATCTAAAGCGTAGATGGTAATGAGAGTTTCCGCAACGTTCAGCCTGTCCGCTACAAGAACGATGCGGGACTGACTGCGTATCGCTCTCTGCAGAGTAGAATAATAGAAATTTCGGGGTTCCGAATAAAGCTGGAATCATTTCTTCACAATCCTTCGAAGACTTTCACGCGTGACTTCGCCGTTCCTGCGCCACTCTGAAAAAAGTAAACGTTACACTATAATTTAGGAAGGAAATAGTGAAAACACGAGAATGTGAGTGAAATGCATGCAGTTCTCAAGAATTATTCAGAGGCATTCCCTTAACCGCACACAAACAAACCTGAGATTTTTGTACGCTCAACCAATGTGGTATATCCCCCGCCGACTAAATGATGCGACCCGAGAGATGAGGAAAGAAGTGGAAAAGGAATCCGATGAAGAAACTTACGCGACGCAGCGTTGAGTACTTGTCGAAGCCGAGGTGGAGATTATTTGCATGGATTCTGTCGTGATCCGATTGTTTCTCTTCCTTCTTGAGCAGATCGATCTCCTGGCGAAATTCGCTCATTTTCTCACGGAATTGCCTAGATTTCTCTGCATTATCCTTCCTAAAAGATTTCCTTCGTTTCGACAAAACTTTCGCTCACTTACTTTGCTCGATCGATTTCCGATTTCAGTTTCGATAAATCGTTTCGGTCAACGTAATCGGAAGGGAGAGGCGGGGAAGTAGGAACAGCGGAATCGCTAGGCGTCCTCCCGTTTGAAGGCTGCATGGCACTGGGGACAGCGGCTGTTTGAGGTTGTGGTAGCAGCAACAAATTCGATGCCGAAGATGCGGAGCCAACCTTCGGTTGCGCTAAGACGTTCGGGAGGTATCCGCCGCCATTCATCACCATGGCCAAATCGTCCACCGTGGAAAGATTGTAGTCGAACGGTTCTCCGAACATTCCGTCGGTGAGACTCGCTTCGCTTTCGTTAGGCAGAAATAGCAAATGATGTGAACGATAGTTCGGACTATGCATCATATAGCCGTTTGTTGGCTGCGGCGCACCATTGTAGATTCCCCGCGCATAGGCGTCTCCCGAGAGCACTTGGCTTCTGTAGAGGTGCGCTTCGCGATTCCGACGTTCAGTTTCTTGCATCAAACGATAAGAAACAAGTTCGGCGTCCCTCACTTTCCTCTCCAAGGCCATCTTGTTCTCTTCCGCCTTGATCTGCGACATTTTGTACCGCTGCACCTCGGCTTCCGCTTCGCTCGCTCTTTTCGAAAGCACAAGAGCTTCCGCTTCGCTGACGCGCGCCTTCTCCGCCATCAGGTCAGCCTCCTCTTCGGTCCTTTGTTTGGCGTTTTCCAAAGAACTCAGTTGCTCGGTGATCATCGCGACTTCTGCCTTATAGCGGTCCCTCTCCATCTCCGCTGATTCCCTCTGCTCCCGCTCGCGCTCAAGCCTTTGCTGTTCTTCGGTCTTCCTTTCGCGAGCCTCCTTCGCCTGCGCCTTCATCTGTTGCACCTCCAACGTATCCTGCTGTCGTCGTCGTAGGTACAGGTTATGAGTTCCGATGCAGAGGTCGAGAACCGACATGTTGATGGACATGTGTTTCGCTTTAAAGTCTATTTTGCTGTTGTCCTGCGTTTTCATGCTGAACTGAAATTGCATTTCTCTGAGTAGCCAACGCTCCACGAAACTTCGCAAACTTACAACTTTGTTCTTGAAGGAGACATTTTTAATTTCGTTCCACGAGAAGAACGGTCGCGGAGTGATGCGATTCGTGTCCTGGTAGATGCCGATTCCCTGTGCCGACACTCCAAGCAGAAGATCCGTTTCTTTCTTGTTCTGAAAAGCGAAGTAAACTGTGGAACACCAATAGGATGGAACCTACATGAATTGGATAATACTGTATGCCGTACATCTCTAAATCTTGCGCCACTCGGAGGTATTCCATCTCGGCGTCTTCCCTAATATTCGATTTTAAAGAGAGACAGAAATTGCAATAGACCTACCGACTGAGTCCGTTGTTATTCCCCCACCAACGCTTTATTCGTTCCTGCCACATCTCAAACGACATATCGTACTGTTCGATTACCGACTTGGGCAGAAGACGATCGAGTTCGAGCTCCTCGTTGTCATCGCAGTCTCCCTTCTTTGCAACAAACGCGGTTTCGGCATCAAATGAACTCGCAACTTACCATCGCTTGCACGGCGTACGATGCGAGAAGGACGGATGCTTCGGCGGAGCAGTAGAGATCCATCGACAGAATACTTTGCTTGATTTGCACGAAGAAGAGGTGCTTCGTGATGTCCTGTATCAGCTCCTCCTCGATCACCTCCGGGTAGAATTTGACCAGAAAGAGAAAAGCCATGTGACCGTCTTCTTGCTTCGGAACGTCCTGTTTGCTAATCTTTGCGTCCATTTGCAGCCAACAGGAATAACCTTTCTTGTTGGTGTACTGTAGGCCGAAGTACCAAATTTCGCGTAAACCGATGATCCGGCAAACAGTGTCAAAGAGATGCCGCCCTGTCCAATCGGGTTCAATCTCGATCTGATCCAAGTCGGCGTCCATTGTGGTGACTTTAACGTACAGCGGCCGCCCTTTTTTGGACGACAAAAAGCTGAAAATCCCCATCGTAGAGTTGCCTGTTGGCCAATGGCTTTCTCAGGGCATATCCTAAAATCATTTTTGAGAAGCATCTATGAGTGTCACACATAACAAAATGTTTGAGGGTGAGAAACCCGCGGAAAAGTTGACCGAGACCAAATCACAGAGGACAACTTTATACATTCGCATACAACAAAAATTTTCGACGAAATTCAACAATGCTTTTCATATTTGGCAAAAGTTCTGCACACTGGGGGCCACTCAAGGGGATAGCGATCTTCTGCGGCAGCGGCAAAATCAGCGTCAAAAACAAGATCGCGGACGATGCGGATCAACTCAACCTCATCGGGGTGAAGTTTACTGCGCTGCTGACTCTGGTCAATTTCCTCCGCTTCGAGAGTCGTATCGCGGTCTTCGACGAGCGAATGCGAGTCAACCGGTGACTGTTGCGCACTTACCACCGAGAAGCTAGAGGCAGTAGTGCTCGTGGTGCTAAAGTTAGAGACGTGTTCGAATGAAGAGGCCGATGGATTCCTCTTCTTCTGGAACTTTTGAATGCTCGCGTACTGAGCGCTCGTATCTTCACACTCCAAGTCGGCGGAAGTTTCATTTGAATGCTTTTCGAACCATGCCTAGAACGATAACATGGAATCTAGCAATTGAACGGTTCCATTGCTGACTCACCGAAAAGACGTCCTTCTCCGACTGACTGATTTTCTTCTTCTTGTAGATTTTGTCAACAACCCACATCGTATTCAGTTCCGCTCTTTCGGTCGGATTCATGGAGCCAATTGCGGTAATCGCAAATCCTTTGCCTTGGAAGCCCGCGAGCATATCTACGCACTCCTTGGTCATGCTGACGCGTCCCAGATTGGTCGAGAGAAGTACGTCCCTAAGGTCGTGCTCCTTAGCGAACGCTTCAAGTGGATAGTAGGCGTGCAAGCTCGTGATGATTTCACCGTTGTTCCCTTCAACAGTGGTTTGGAAAGGACAATTTTCGATCATCTCGTATGCAGCCACGGAGCCGTTTTCGTTGTAGTCAACGAAAATCCAGTCTCCAATCTTAATTGATCAGTAGAAGTCTTTCTTTCTGTTCAAACAACAAACCTCGAGCGGAGCGTCCTCTGTCATCGATAATTGAACCTCCTTGTTCAGCTGGGGATGCCAAAACGAAAACTGCGCTGATTCCAGGTCTGCGAACACTACGACAACCGCCGAGGAAAATGCACCGCCCGTGGCACTCATTATGTTGATCTGCAAAGGAACGTGTGAACGAAAGTTGGGACAACCAGGTTGAATAGAAATAAAACTCGAGGGACGCGCAGTGGAAAGAGTCGCGCCAATTCGTTCGATCAACGGTCATCGCCGCCATCATCTGATCGCAATTACAAGAATTTTTCTTATCGATCGAATTGTAAGGAATCTGTGAAGATATTAATCGATTGACTATTTACAATGGAAAACGATTCTGGCGTGATTTGCGTTTCAATCGAACAAGTATAAGCAACGAGTGAACACAGCTAAGCGATGCGAGTATGCATTACTCATCTTCGTCGATGCATTGCTGACCGACGTTGAGGACGGAGAGCTGCACAGGCAGCGTGAACGAACTGAACGTATTTCTGGAGGCCGGAGATGAAAGGGAATTTTTAAGTTGGATTCTTGTGTGATTCAGAGGAGAGAGAGAAGTTTCTGTTTCTCTCTCCCGTGTGTGCTCACCTGTGATTTTTACTTTGGGTTTCGCGTCACTCGTAATCATAGGAAGTTCGGCCGAGTCGCGAAAACATCCAGATTGACTTCCACCAGTTCGAGGACTTTTTCTTCTGACGTGTTTGTTCATTTCATGATTTCAGACTAACGATGTCGGTAGTCACAAGTCCTTCTGTTCCTTCACCTAAGAAACGCGTCACTTCGAAATCGTCTGCTGCGTCGACTTCCAAGGACGAACTCGAAAACATTCACGTGAAGAAGCGAATCAAGCTCTCAACAGATGCTACCGAATCTGCCGCCAAGAAACCAAAGACGCCCGCGTACGACTTTCCCAAGAGCTCCATCCAGGTTAGTTTTCCCGTCACGCCTTATCATAATCGCCACCTTCTAAGGAACTGTTACAAGCTGAGGATAAACAGCTGAATGACATTTGCTGCACTGACATGCGAGAAAAATTCTCAAAAGAAGCGAAGAATTTGCTCGCCGATCTTAATGAATTTATGGAAAATGTAGGAATAAATCTGCTCGTAGATTTAGTAACGATGAGGCTTTAGAAAGAAGGTTTCAACGGTTGTTTGGACGATTTTCATGAAAAATGTATTGAACGAGTACTGAAAATGCGTTATTCCCATCGAATGAGCTTATTGAAGAGCGAAGAGCGAAATGATGAACTTCTCGTAGAGCGTGCCGGTGTTGACAAGGAGTTTCGAGCTAAGGAAGCTGCACGAGTTCGACTTTTTAATGTACGAAATGAAATCGAAACCTGCTTGGACATGAGGTGAGAAAGAAAGTGACTGATAGGGCAGCGTATTTATCGGATGCTTTAGAGCACCCGAAGATGAATGCGACATATTGCCAATGAATGAATTTTTGGAAAAAGTTCCGTCAGCAAAGCTATCTGATGATGTCGCTGATAAAAAGCATCTTGAACGCGTAGCTCGGTTGCAATGGGAGCTGGAGGAAAGACAGGCTCTACAGGAAAAACTACAAGAGCTAGAAAACCGAAGAGATGTACTTGTGACAGATATTGGAGGAAAAGAACAGAGAATATCTTCGATGATGCCGATGTTCGAGAAAGTTCGTGAAGCCGCGAAGCCACTGTATGAATTAATGGGTCCGTCAAATGTTGCTGACGCAATCGCAGAACATTGCCAGAAGTTTTTCGAAACGTTGCCGAAAGCCACTGCTGGCTCACCGCATCCCGATGAAGGAGACGTGTTGGAAGTGGAAGGTGCGTCTAGGCAGTCAACGACACCTTCATATGATTCTTCTTGATTGCGTAGTCTGTCAGTTCACGCTATGGTTGACTCAAGTCGATTGAAGAATAAAATTCCTTTATTCACTTTTTTCACTCTGTCATATTCATGGAGCGGAGGCCAATACCGAACTCGCACTAGGAGTTTTCGAGAAGCAGGACAATTTAAGAAATCGTTTCGCTTGATCCCAGTAAGCTCGAATGAAGACGATGTTGATGTAAGGATTGAAGACCGAAACGAAGGCGTATGAAGAGAAAATTATGAATTCCATTTCGCGAAAATGGACCACTTCCAGGTGGTACAGAACGTAGAGGATCGTCGGTGGAAAAATGAAGAAGACAGGAAGGAGCGCGTGAACAGTCAGTGCCTGCAATGCGATGATCGAGGAATCGGGAGACGAAACTTACGTGAATCAATCTACGATGTGCGTGTTTTGTTTTCTCATGAAGTGTGGAAGTATCAACGTGACCGATAATTTTGGAGCGTAGGAAGAGAACTCCGCAATATAGCGGAATTGACGGAATTACGATTGCCGCGACAATTAAGAAGAATTGTGGGTGCGCTCCCGCATCGATTCCAATGAGTGCGTAGTCTTCTGTAACTCGGACGTACGGGGCGTTTTCTAGCATGAAGTTGACTACGATTCCCGTGTCGGTCTCCGAAGTCAAGCAAATGATCTGCAAACTGGTTTACTAACCGAACTTTGGAAAATTCAGTTACCGGAATAGCAAGACAGAAGATTCCGATGCCGATACACAGGGAGAGCACTTGTCTGACTGAAGGATTGTTTCTTCTAATGACATAGTACCGGAACGCAAAAGTGAATGGGAACAGAGCGATCCCGTAGAACAGCGCGTAGGTAAGGAAACTGAAGAGCACGAGGCAGGTGTAAGGCGAAAAGTGCCTCGCAGGTCCGTAAACGAGGAATGCGAACATTTTATTTTTTGGTATAATCCTAAAATTGAATCTACGCGGATTTGCGTTGCTCTCGCTCTTACCGTGGTTGGAGCAAAAACATCGTTACGCTTACAATGAAATCGGCCACAGCTTCCACGCCGACCATGAGCGCGTATTCGCGAATATTCTTGGGAGTCGCGAAGAGAACGCAGCCGAGAACAAACAGGCTTCCGAAGGCGCCGATCCCAAAAGAAACGGTGTGCGTGACGAGAACGGCAACGACGAACGGATCAGAGTCTTCCATCAGCGGCCTCTGTTCGCGGAAACAATTCGCTCCTCGTCGCCAGGTGGAAAACGCGCGATTACGTTAAGTGAATTTATTGCGACCACGCGGTTGAGTCAGCCCGAACATTCCGCCAGACTGTGACTCGCCATTACTGATACGGTAGTGCACCGAGCTCACGTCGGCCACAAGCGAATGACATCTCTGCGGAGAAGCGTGAGGGCAACATCGGCACAGGGCACCGGGAAGATCAGTCCATGAAGCGTACACGACGAGGTTCAAAACCTGTGATGTGAGTGCGCTCGCGCCAACTTCAACGAACTTTACACACGAGCTAAACAGCGGGTGACGGTCGCGGATCGGATAACGACCGAGAAGAGATAACAAACAATACGGGTCTGCGACAGGATGCGGACGCCGTTCATGGCGGTGAATGGATCTCTGAGCGAAACGTGATCGCACTGTTGGCGCTGTGAGGAAAGCAAGATGTTCACTCGATGTGTTTTGCCCTGAGGCTCCTATAATTAGGTCTGCACTCTTCTCCGCAATTCTGGAGAGCGACGCAATCATTGTTCGTCAAAGCATCCAGGAAACAATTCTCGTTAGAGATGCCAATCGTCTTTGAAACATTCGTTCCTTTACGTGTCCACAGGCCCAGCTGCCTCATCTTCGACGCTTTTTCAGCTCTTTCGCGTCCAAATTCAAGTGTCCCAGTTGATCCTTTTCTTCCGCGCAAAAGTGGCGCATAACAAGCATAATTAGCGACAAGAAACGTTCCTCACCGCTGTCTGAAAGTGCGAATCCGCGCGACTCTAAAGCAATCCAATCAAACGCCCCAATCGCATTCTCGAAAAGCGCAAAAACAGAAAACAACGAATGTCACCTCTCGTTTCTGTTTTGCTCACCGCTGAACGCCGTCCGCCGTTCTTTTTGGGATTCACCGAAGCGCCGCTCGCTCGTTAATGATTCTGTGACATCCACTTGTTCCTCTTCCACTCTGTGCGTTCACGCATCTCTCCTACCGTAGTCCCATCCAGTACACATTGTGTTATTATGCTCCATCGGACTGATCGTGGTTTACCCCACTTGGTCAATGCGTACAGAGTCGAATAAAACAAATTAATTGGTCGGCGGAAGAATTATTTTACGATTTTGAGTCAGAATAAGAAATATGAACACGGCAGCTGCTTGACGGCGGCACCTGCAAGCGCTATGGAGGAGCCGTACGTGGCGCCACCTTCAGTGCGCGGAACGAAACTTTGTTTCACTTTTGCAACGTCTGAATTGCGCTTCGCCGCACGACGCGCTGGCGATTCTGTTGCTTCCTTTCATTGTGCGCTTTTGACGAAGAACGCGTTAGCCGGATGTTTTCGTGTCTCTTCGCTTGTCTCCCGACTTCAATGGCTCCACGGACTTCCAACGCATCTGTCTGGAGTCCGCATAAACAAAACACCGCCGCACGCCGGCGTTTTCTCGTCCAAGAAACTGCTGCAACAACAAGAAACGTCTGGGTTTTGGGAGTTCAAAGTGCCAGACAAATGAAGACCACCCACAGAGGGAGCCAACCGGCACAAAGCTGATTGCTTTCTCGCGCGTGTTGCGCTCTTTTGATTCTTTTGTCACGGAAATCCAAGTTATTTAAAATCGATTTACTGAACTCTCCACTCATCGATCAAACTTTTCCGCTTTCAGATTCGCGGCGATGACGATCTCCGAAGCAGTCAGCGTACAACCCGACAATGTGCATGTCATGGCTACCGTATTCCGCAGCATGCACTACTGTACCGGAATCTTTGGAATCATCGCGAATCTCTTCGTCTTCTATTGCATCTTCTGGAAAAGTCGAAATTCAATTCGCGAGTACCGTATCCTCTTGGCAAATTCGGCGCTCACCGACCTCACCTGCACGATTGCGCTTGTTTTCCTTCAACCGAGGTATTCACCCGCTCACCACGATCATCTCACCTCGAGCGGTCATCTTTGCAGACTGATTCCGCACAGATTCGTGTTCATCTACATCGCCGAGGGACCGTCGCGGTACTTTGGTCCCGAAGTGTCTTACTACACGTATTGTGTGGTGCTGAACATGATCTTCTACACGTTTTTCACGTTTCCGTTCTCCTTTGGCTACAGATACTACGTTCTCGTCCGACATCCGCCCAGCCAACAGCGTCTCATCTGCATCTGTCTCGGTCTCTATTCGGTCGCCTTCTGTCAGCTCGTGAGTTCCCTTCCGCCTCCCCCAACTCACTTCTCTCCAGATTCTCTTCATCTTCTCGCAATCGCCTACAGATCACATCCGCCGCTACGTCTCCGAAAACGTGCCTGAGATTGACATCAGCCACGAGACCGTATCGGGGAACGACGGCGTCCGCGATCCGCTCACGTGGATCACTCTCTTCCTCATCACGTGTCCGATGTTCCCGGTCTACGTCGTCGCTTTGTACTTCCGTCGGAAGGTGCACAGAATTCTCGACGGCTCCTCCTTCAGCGAGCGCACCAGACAGGCGCATCGCAGTCTCATGCTGGTAATGCGCCGCCATCGCTCACCCACCTACAGAACCCCTTTAGGCGCTCTCCGTACACGCCGCACTTCCCGTGTGCTTCATCTTCCCTCCGATCATCATCTACGCGTGTTACCATCTCGTCCCGTGCCTCCGCTTCCACGTGACCGAGTTTTTAGTCTTCTCTATGTTTGCGTGGACCCACGCAGCCAACCCGGTCGTCAATATCTACTTTGTTCGTCCATACAACCGGGCGGCACGGCGGCTTCTCTTCAGCTTTTGGAGATCGACGAGGTCGCACCCATTGGAAATCTCCGCTTACCCTTCAACGATCTCTTCAGCAATAAAACAATGAGCAAATTACAATTTAGAGCATTTTTACTCTGAATACAAACAAAGAAATGATTATTGACCCCGTAGGGTTTCCAAAAATTGCCTACAGTACTCGTGTTTCAGAGACTGCGGCGGGCAATTGGGTGAAAGTTTTCAACCAGCAATAAACGCACCTCGGCTAAGCCTCATTGGTCACGTTATCGCCTCTGCGCAAAGCTGAGGAAACTGTGGTGGGGGCAGCAGGTCATCATGGCGCGATTGCGTCAGCGCAACGGCGCAGGGAGACTCAGACGAACAGAGAACCGTGAAGCGGTTAACATGAGGCATCCGTTCCCGAACTCTGTACACCCGCAGCTCTCGGCAGACTTGTTTTATTCATCTTTACAGTCGAAGCGCAATTCGAAATAAAATATAAATAAACATCTTCAGTGAATCTTCAGCGAACGTCGAATCGCAGATTCGCGGATCTCGCGTCCCAACGACTGGCAATTCAGCTTCCGAAACGTCCGCAGCGCTCTTTTGAAGTTCTAAATACCGGTTACTTGCAGCACTCGGCACAGCGCGGCCCACCTTGTCGTTTCTCTGCCAGGGAAGAATGAGGTTCGCCACGTAAATTCCTTCGCTCTTGTTCGCCATGATCAAGTAGCGTTCCTCCGCGCTCATCGGGTCAACCGACCGCGAGTCGTCGGCGGAGACTTCGTGTGGGTGGTGCGTCTGGACTACGGTAGCCGGCGGCATCGGACACGGACACTTTTTCTCGATTTTGTCGTTCCAGAAGCGAATGGCGGCGTTGCGCGGCAGCGTCGAGCGTTTGCGGTCTTTGCGCTTCAGCGAGCGCGCCTTTCTGATGCCGACGAAGGTGTCGTTGATGGAGGAGAGACGCGCCTTGATGACTGCAACACAGGAGTCAGATTCGCACTTTGGCCCTCCCCAGGGGGCGACAACCCCAATTAGTGCTCTTCGTGGCCCATCCAACTAATAACTCGCCCTCTCGCCTCCGATGCGTCCGCAGGGGGCCACCTGACTCCGTCTTTCCGAGACTCTTCGCGCGTGTTATTCGATATGATCGAACGACTCCGAAACTGAGTGACAATCGCTTGGCATTCGACGCCTTTTGAAATCAGCCGCCATTGCACCTGATCTCTTCCCTAGCCGCCTTCTCCGCCACAAATCGTTTTCCCTCTGAATCCTAATCCCCTTTTCCTGTAGAAATTGCACATAGCAGTGCGTCCTCAGTCAAAACTGGGTTACTGTAGGGGGCAGCCCCTTCTCCTACCTATGTGCGAACGGCAGAAGTTGTCGACGATGTTCTCGTAGGTCGCCACTTGGGAGCAACTCTTGCAGGTCGCGCGGGTCGAGTTGTCTGCAACGGGAGCTTAAGAATAAGGAGAAGTGAGCCCCGCGTCCCCGCCACCCACCTTGTTTCATCGTGTTCACCGCCTTGATGCACATATCGTTGTCTTCGGGGTACTTGGAGCACTTCAGCATTTCGGGCCACGCAAATCCGTACTTCGACATGCGACCTTCGCATCCCTGCAAGGATTACTGTAGGGAGAGCGGGTTTGTTGTGAGAACTACCTGCTGGACGGATTCGCAGAGCGAGCGGCACGGCAGAATGTGGTTGTCGAGGTTCGGGAGACAAACGGGGGCGAAAAGAGAGCAGAGGAAGAGCTGAAGGAAGAGCGGATTCTGAAGAAGAGAGAGGTGAACTCACTTGAGTGTCCGCATGGCAGTTGAGGGCGGTCAGCGAAGACCATGGAGAGCTCTGTTCGATCGCCTCCTCGAGGGTTTCGTGGTCCAGAAGGTTCGGAAGCCGCATTTGAGTGTACTGTAAGCAGCGATCTGCGCCTCAGAAGGGAATGGAGGAGGTTACCTGCATGCCGTGACAGAGGGAGAACGCTTTAGGGATGTCGACGCATTTCCTGGTGGGATTCTTGTCGGCGGAGAGGAGCGTCCATCCTTCGGAGAGGAAAGTGGATTCTGAGGGCGCGAGGAAGGCGAGAAGCGCGAAGAGGAGAGGAAAACGCATCGGAGGAGACGGCGCCAACCGGGAAAGAGAGTCGTCGACCTAAGGACGAGGGCCGCAAAGAAAAGGGAGACTTTGAGAGATGTGAACTGACTCCGCCCCGATCACCGCGATTGACGTCTTTTGGAGAAAAAAACGAATGAAATCGAACGGATAAAACACCCAGAGCGAGGCGGAAAGAAGTTTCAGCGGTTTTCAAAGACGAAAACGGAGTTCAGGCAGCGAAGGCGCCTCGTTCTGCTTGAGAGCTGTGCAGAAAAGAGGGAAAAGTGCACGTTGAATGCAGAATCAAGCGCTTTTTCTCAATAAACACTTTGTTTCTCCGCATAAACAAAAAACGATCACATGTGGTTCAAAGTCGGTGACAGCGAAGCAAAAGTCTCCGTGTTGAGTGATCGCACAGCGCTCCTTGGGATTTGAGTCGAATTGCGGAGTGGAGGGAGAGGTGCGAAGCGAAGCGCACTTCCCAGCAGCTTCTGAACTTGTAACTTCACACCTCGGCAAGTTGCTTCCGTGGGAAGTGACCGGAAAGTGCTGCGAGTTGGCTCCTCCGGCCCTTCAGCGCTCACAAGTGTCCTTCCCGGCGCACTCCGCTCAAAACACAAACAAAGTGTCGGATTCCGCACCAAAACGCGCGAATCACTCGCCGCTTTGACATCCAGAGAGTCCGTACTAGCAGCTACCAGCTTCACAGATCCGCAAATCTACAGAAAAATGACGAGGACGGCGACCTCAATATGGTCGTCGGAAATAATCCGCATTGGGCGCGCTGGCTCGAAGTTCCTATCTTGGCCAAGAGATGGATGGCGCTAGGCGTACGAACCTTTACGCGGACACCTTTTTATCAGATATGGCAATGGCGCGTCTGCTACAAAAACGGGTGCCGATTCTCTCTATGCGGTCGAGCCCCGAATGTAAATTGAGCTTTCTCGCAGTTTGCATCGTTTTTTCTTCTCACTGAAGTCATGAAATGAGTCGATTTCAATTGCGCCAAAACATATAGAAACACCCCAGACGCTCCAGGAACCCAAATTCCTGGCACTTCTTGCGCCTGATCAGGATCACACGTTCATTTCCACCGAGTGCCGCTTGAAGCACGCAGAGATTGTACTGGAATTCTATTTTCTAGGGTAATGCGACGAGAAGACATTCTTTCATCGGGTGCTTCCTGAAACTTTGCAGATCGCCGGCGTGATTCGGGTGAGTCATTCGAAGTCATGAACTCAAATTGGAAAATAGAATAGATTTTCACATTCGGCCGACTACGAATAAACCAGAAGGATGACGAAGTTCAGCGATGCTGCATTGCGCTCTCGAAAAGGCTCCGAGAAGACCGATCGACAATTTCAATTGGGAAATCATTACAGGTGAGCTGATAACGCGGTGTGCAAATCGCAAATCGCAAACCACGAGCATCCTTGACACCGGGCTCCTTGCGCAAACTCTCAGCTCATGGTCAGTAACCCTGGCGCTCATTTTCCATAAACGCTGCATTTGTTCTCGGTGTTCTCTTATCGCGCTTGCTGAAAAGCAACGGAACGACGTTCAGGAAGCATCGAGAGCGAAGGTGATTCGGGTGCAAAGAGGGTCGGTGCCTGACTCCTCTTCGAGGCGTCCGTTGCGATGATGCGTGAGAAGTATTGTGAAAGTCGGTTTTCGTTCCGAGAGGATTCACCACTGGAACCGATTTCTTGTAAGACGAAGGATGCGATCGCCGGAGAGAATCTGAAAAATCAAAGTTTTCGTCGGAGAAGCAGATAAAACGAAATGCAAACACGGTAAGCGCGAACAAACTCTGTCGAGCGCTGCGGCGAATATCGCCGAAAGTTGAAGTCGACGACTCAGTCGGATGCGAATGAATATGAGGCGGAATCAGGGTGCGCATTCTGTAAGCGCGAGAAACAGAGAAAGAGATGCAACATTCCAATCTCTCAGGCGAGAAAGAAATGTTGACAAATCGGTGTGTTCTCTGGTCGTCTGCGCTCTCTCACGCCGCTGCTCGTATCAAATAGCGCTTTAGTGGGGTCGCGAATGGACCGGTGAATCTTTGGCGATGATGGTTTACAACGCTTGGAATGAATTACAGTGATTCCAACTTTGCTTACTGAGCCTCTGAATTTAATCAGGTAAATTTTTGTATGAGGAAACGCCGGAATAATGTTCTTTGTGTGCATATAATGGAGTTTTGGATGTCGCTCGAATTTTTAGCGCCGTCAGAATTTTTTGTGGGATTGAGCATTGGATTTCATTCTCGATATACCCAGATTTGAGCAAAAACAGCGGAAAAGCGAAATAAGCCCTGGTCTGCTGACTGAATACAACTGTCGGTGCGGTTACAGAGGAAGAGTTCATGACGAGTTCATAATTTGAAAAGCTTCTTCAACATATCGTTCTTCAGTTGCAGCAGATCGCGCCGTGAAGCATCGTAGTTTCTTTCCTTGATGCAACAGAATATTGGATTTAATCTCGCGAAATCGGCGCTGCCTTTGACGCTCTCGTCACGAGCGTTTACTTGTTGGAAGTAAGTGTGTGTAATTTCATCGCTAATTAAATGCTTCGGGAGAAGCGGTTTTCCCTGAAGAGATGCATATTTTTAGAGATAATTTCAGCTGGTCGCGTCCGAATGACTCATCGACTTCCTTCTCTCCACGAAGCGATCGGTGAACTTGATCGGATGCCGATGGACTCACGCAATCCGAGCGGTTTTGTAGCGGCAACGTCGCTTTTCCTGGCGTTGCTCAGGACATCACAGCAGCCGTCGCTCGGAAGCGAAGAGAGTACAATAAAATCGTAGCGCTGCGTGGCTGCGAACGACAAAAACCGAGCAAAGGACTGAGCGCCGCAGAGATCGCAACTTCGCTCTGAAAGTTGCACTTTCGCGTCGCACGTTAATGAATAAAAAACGTTTTATGCGCTCGTCAACCGAAAGAGTTGCGACGCGACCTTGTTGCGAAGACGATCGCCCCTCGAGGCGACCGAATCGCTGCGAATAATGTGTCCGGTTTGCGAAGACTGTTGCGAGTGAGGCGAGACAACGCTGAAGGGGCGATCGACGCCGTTTTCGGTGATTAATTGAGACACGGAAGGCGGTCGACAGCGAGATTTCGCGGATGCCGCGGCGAACGCACGGCCTCCCACATAAATCAGATGGGCGACGCCGTCGATGCGCGATTCTCGAGAAGAAAAATTGAAGTGCGGAGGGTTTCGAATTGCAACGAGGTCACGGGAAAGGTCGACGACTGTTGTGTCCCTCGACTCCTTCTCTCATTCTGCAGCTTTTCGTAAACAACTGCGCAATCGACGTCAATAGATCGAAACTTTCCTTTCTCACATCACCATTACCGTAACCCGGCCGCTTCGAGTCGCTCAGTCGGTGATGGCAAAACACTTGCGCGCGCATTGTCAGCGACGCCGCCGCGGCGCATTTGCATAAGAATCGTCTTCGTGGCGCTCGAGGCGGCGGACGAAAGCGCGCCTGAGGGCCAAAGTCCGCCGCGAAAACTTCCATACAGAGCGCGCGGCCATCTGCCCGCCAGCACGGGTTACGGTATCGGGTGAGCCGACGACAAAGGAGGACGGATGGTCGCCGAAGTTGTCGCAAAGCAGATGGCGAGGAAGTTTCGCGATTATGCAAATGAGATTTGGGGAGAGGGGCCGCGAGTCACGCCGCGTGATCGTCGGCGACATTCACGTCCGCAGGTGGCGCCGCCGGCAGATTTCGCGCGGCACATCTGCGCCCTGAAAGACGATTCGAGGCGCAAAAAGTGACGCTTTCTTGGGCTTTTTAGGCCGCCACACTCAACTGCCACCCCGCTATCACCACTCGGAGGTCGCTTCTCTCCGGATTCGACTCCTCGCGCCCTTGCGCCCAAGAGCTTCCGCCTTCTCATCGCCGCAGTCGCACTCTGCACTCTCGGAGCCTCGGAGTTCCCTCGAATCGAACCTTTCAAACACAAAATCCCTTCTAAATTAAACTTTTTGTTCGGAGAAACGTTGCAAACGCCTCTCGAACTCACAATTTCCGTTTCCCGTCGCACTTTCCCCAATTACCTCATCCCCATGGCGATCGACGCCGGACTACCGTAGCCTCTCAAGTGCTCATTAGGTTACTCATCCGATTGCATCTCGCGCGGCGCACGGAAACTCAATCCTCCGCGTGTCTCCGACGCCGATCGCGAGATCTCCGCGCCGGAATCGCCGATCTGCGCTCGCGTTCTGTAAACAACGTCCATAAATCGCCAGCGGCATCGCCATTTCGGTCCCCTTTGTTCGGCTCAGATGGCACTTGGAGCGTCCTCACTCCTCCCCTTCGGTCATCCCGCCCCCTCGAGGTGGAAGAAGCGCACCCACATCTGTCAGCGACAGTTTGTGCTTCTCCTCGGCACGCGGCGGCCCTCCGGAGATCTCCTTAGGCGGCGGTGACTCGTCTGCCTCCTCCGACCGACCCTTCGGTGTCGGTTTCCCGCAACTCGCTGCGATCCGCCGCTCCGTTCGTTCACTTTTCCGAAACGCAAATCGTTTCGCGCGATTTTACGCGAGTTTTATGGCGGCACAGACAGCGGCCGACCGAGCAGCGCGGCGTCGTCAATCGAGAAGGCGATCGACTCGTCGTCGTCGTTGAGGGCGTCGGAACAAAGTCGGTCGCCGTGACGCCAGCTCGGTTGCCATCGGCTGTGCGCGAGGCGTTTTTTGATCCGAAGCGACAAAAACGCGAATTGTCGCGGCGGCGGAGACGTCGACGATCTCGACGGCGCGATAACGCAACATCGGAAGGGCCCGCGACGAAGAAAACGGGAATGTTTATGATAATTACTACAAAAGGGACGCCGTGGGGTTGCTGGGAACGAACCTCCCGGCTCGCTCGCCAGTCACGCGCGGGGCTACTGTAGCGGCGTGGGCACTTCTGGAAAGGGAGGGAAGTAAACACTTTTTGGGCGGATTCCTGCGTGATCACGCGAGGCGCGATCGGCAAGGCGGCAGGAAAGGTTGTTGTCACTTGTCGACGGCGCTAATTAATCGCGGATGGGGCCACCCGGAGTGTTTGCGACGTTTGTTTGCCGAAGGGACGATTGTTGCACTTGTAGCCGCGTTCTGTGCGGCCCCCTCCCCTTCGAAACGTCTCCGCTTCCTCTCCCTCGACTCGTCTTCGTTTTTTCCGCCGACCTCCTTTCTCTTATCAGCTTCCACAAATCGATTATCGTCACACGGGTGGTAAGAAGTCGCATTTCGTACGATTAGGAGTGCTACAGCCCCCAGAAGGCAACATTTGCGTTGGGGAGTACTGTAGTGCGGGAGCACCGAGGTGACTAATTGAGAGGGACAGGTGAATGGCGGCTTAGGCCTCGAGGGATCAGACGGGCGCGCGCTTCTTCCTCCTTCTTTGTCCTTTTTTTCTGCGCCTCCTGTGTGCAGCGGGCGGCAATCGCCAATCGGATCTCCTCGGCGCGGTATGCAAAACATCGGCCGAGGGCATCGGCGCTCCATCACTCCGCCAGGGGCCAATCGCAACACCCCGAGGGTCGCGATCGCCCTTCGCGCTCTTCTCCGCCCGCCGCCGCCGCCGCCGCACGCGGCGTTTTTTCCGTTTGCGTGTGTTCCTCGCGACTCGATTCGCTCTTTTCGACGTTCGTTTGTTCGTTTCGTCGGGCAGTTCCATTCTCTTTCTCTCCGCTTTCCAACCGACCGCCACTCCTCTGATATCGTTCGCGTTCTTCGTGCTCCGCTTGCAATCATCGTTCCCCTCCGCGTCGTCCCTTGCCGCCAGCCGGCGGACAGACGGAGCGACCAACCGGCATCCAGACTGTCAGAGAAGAGGATGAGGCGAGTGCGGCTGCCCCTCACTCGCTGACATCGGCGATTAGCGGCGATTCACCAGCGGCGTTCAAGTTGCGAACTTCCTCCTCGCTCCATGCGAACGGCCGCCGTCGCCGCTCAGCGTTCTCTGGAGTCGCGCACTAGGGCCTGGGCCATGTGGGTGGTCGCTTCCGCCTCTCGCTCCATGACCCTAAAGTTCGTTTCCCCGAAACGCGTGCTGGGGAAATGAACTCTCCTAAAACACTCCGAAATTCCGCTATCGATTGTCGCCGCGGTGCGCGACAAAAAAAGTCGCGACGTTGAAAGATAGATCTCTAAGTGTTGGTTTTGCTTGTCGATGATGGAAAAGCGAAAGACGACCGCCGCGAGGACAAGCGAACCGGCTCGGGAGGAGTTCGCTGCTGCTGCTGCTGCTGAGGGTCGTTTGTGGCCCAACACGTGCAAATAAACAAAGCGAATTGATGCCGCGGAGACGAGGAAGACCGCGTCATCGTGTGTCAACCGCGACCAACAGCGGAGAAAGTGCCCTCGGGGCGCAAACAACGCCTGGCGACGAGACGATGTTTGTACAAATGTTTTCTCGACGCCTTTTGGACGTCGGCGGCCTCGCCACACGCGTTTTGAGAAGATTGCCTCGCGACGACTAATTTGCGCTTTGAGCGACGGATCGTCGCCCCGCGACTGTAAACTTGTTTGCCCAGCGCCGTCGCTCGCTCGCGGGTGGCAATATTCGCGGCGGGTGGCGGCAACGATCGCCTGCCGCGTCTCCGAGTTCGCTCCACTCTCCGCGATGTTCGCGATTCGCCCTCTCGAGAAGTCGGCGTTCGCAACAGCGGCGGCCTCTCCGTCGCGTTGCCGCCACCCGCAGCCGAAGGCAACATTGGTGGTCCTCCGAGCTGGCCGGCCGGCCGGCGACAGACGCCGCGACCAACGCACACGACTGCTCTCCGCCTGCAGATGGTTTTTGTGGTCGGAAGGACGCCGCCCGCGACTCCGCCCTTTAGCGACTGCAAAAAACGTGCGGCGCGAGCGACCGAAAGTGCCGCCAGTGAACGACTTCTTCTCGTTCGCTCGTTTCGGTCGCCGTCAGCAGCTACTCCGACTCGCTGAACTTTACCCCGAACCCTTTTCGGTTGCTCCTCCGCGCACCTTCATTCCGCCGCTCCCGAAAATCCGGATCGCGCGACCCTTTCGCCGCGCAGCAGCAGGCTTGACGCAACCGAGCAAGGCGGAAGGAAACGACGGCCAAAGAGACGTTTTTTGCGCGTTTGCCGCGGGCGATCTAATTGCAAAACGAATAATTTATATTCGTCCGCATCCGCGCGTCCACCGAATCGATCTCAAATTCGTGTGGTCGTCGGGTTCTTCTCTCCTCCCGGTATCACCGTCCACTCGCCCGCTGGCCGTTTTCTGTCGGCGCCCGCGATTTGTTGCGATTGCGCCCCCGACAAGTGCTCCGCGCGAAACGAGATTCCTTCGTCATCGTCTATCATTACCTTTCTTCGCCACTAATTAACCCTTAATTCCGTGTTCCAGACACGTGAAAGTGCACACTTCGAACTCGACGCGGACCTAGCGGTCCCTTCACACGCCACTCGATGACCGGCACTTCCTGGGATAACCTCGCCATGAACCCGAATCTCCTTCCGCCTGCGCAGCGTCCGGTGGCACCTCCCGCCGACGCTGCCTTCCAACAGGCGCTTCTCAACCTCCACCAACAGCAGCAGCAGCAGCAACTCAATCTCGCGATGATTTCTTCAGGATTCGATCCCACGTAAGTAATCGTTCTCGACTACCGTAACCCCGCGCGCGGGCGCGCGCCACGTCGCAACGTCGACTAATGCAAGAAGTGAACTCGCGCGTTCCTCGGAAAGGGACAGCGGAAGCCAATAACCGCTGCAACGACCGATTTTATGGGATCAAGAGTGCAACGAGGCACGCGGAGAACCACCCGGGAGAGCCCCTCTCGGCCGTCGACGTGTGTGGCCATGGCGAGGGAACGGTTCGAGCTGTTTGTTCAGAGCTTCGGTGCACTTTTTCGAAGGCAAACGAACGAAGAGAGAACTTGATTTGGGTGCACTCGGCGTCGCGACGCGCGACAAAACGGTCGTTTGGAGAGATTTACACAACAAATCGCGTTTTATTGGCCCCCAAAGTCGCCGAAAGACAAAAAAGTGGTCGCGAAGCGCTCTGAAAGCTGATTTGCGCCAAACATACTGCGTACGTTGGATGCAGTGGATACGGTAGCCATGTGAGGTAGTCTGTCATTAAATCGGGGCAAGATTACGGTAGCTAATTGCAATCTCAGGCAAGCGCCTAGCAAACTTTGTTCGACTGTCACTTGGCGAACGACAGCGAGGATTAGACGTCTAGACGAGAGAGAAGGAGGGAGGAAGGGAGGAAGGGAGAGTGGAGAGGTTCTTCTTTTGTGCCCGCAGAGTCCCTCCGGGGTTCGGCGTTCATTACGCGAATGACGTTTTTGTGTTCGGAACGGTTATCACAAATAGATTCGTGTTGGAGCGCATTGGGTCGGGAGTGCGATTCCCAGGAACACGGAAACAGTGAAGCTGTGGGAGAATCAAAGTATCGGATTGCTGGCGGCGGCGGCGCTGTCATGACAACCGGGAAGCGGTCGGCGATGCGCGCGCATTCGAGGTAATCGCCGGTGGAGGCTTCCTTCGGGCTTACGCCGATTAGCTGAATCACGCGGTTGACGTCCACACCTCAAATTACCGCACTCTCTCACCGCAATTAGCCGTAATTCGTACTCTCGCGTGGAACTCTTCGGCCACAATCCAAATTCCGAAAACGCCGCGCGAAAGTGACTCCGGGAGGGAGAACTCGATTAACCAGGCGACAAAATGTCGTCTGCGACGTGTCCCGGGGGGCACAGAACACACAAAACGTCGACGCGGAACCTGTCGGATACAGTAGTCGGTGTGGTCCCGTGACGATCGATCACTTTGTTGCGAGCGCATTCGCAACTTCATCCGTCAAACGTTTTTTGCGTCTTCGGCGCTCGGCGTTTCCTTTTTCTCTTTGTTGTAACATTCCAGTCGAGACCCGTACCATTCCGTTTCAGACTCCTCATGGCGATGTGCCCTCAGGCGTTTCCGCCCGTCGCCACGTCCTCCGCCGCCGTCTATCCGCCGCCGCCGGCATCGGCTCCCTACCAGTTCGCCCTTCTGCCGACGATTCCGGCGCCTCAACCGACGTTTGCCGCGTTGCCGACGATTTCAGCTGCCGCCATGCCCAACGACTACCAAGCAGCGCTAAACGGTAATTTCGTTGATTCTACTTAATCATCTCAGGCACTCGTTTCGAGAATCGAGACGCGCAATTAGCGTTTTGTTTTCAATTTGAGGTTTCGCGCTAACACGCGCGAGGTTACGGTAGTCGGTGATTCAGCTTAAAATGGGTGGTCCGGCAAAACATCTCGGCCAACTCCGCCTCCGGGGCGCATAAAAGCACCTGATGATTACCACACGCTCCACGGAAACCTCCGCTTTCTGAGGTCCGCGAAGCTTTCGCGGTTCCCTCAGCAACCGACTTCTGCGCCTCCCGGAGCGCTTCGCAACCCGCACGCCCCCAATAATGTGTGCGGTCACTTCGAAGTTCCGCTGAAGGGCAGACGGAGCCTCTCGAGACCTAAATCCAATTTCGCGATGGCGTGTTGCATAAGCGCGCGTGGGAATCGAATGAGAAATTCGTATTTTGCAGAAAAAGGCGAAGCGAAATGACGATTTTGCAGGCGGCGAGCAGCTTTAATTATCAGAATGGAAGTATCCGCGGTGAGACCGAGAGCACTTTCCAAATTGAACTTTCTTGGAGACAAAGGGCCCTGAATGCACTGAAAGTCGTTTCTGCTTCGGCCGAGGGACCTGCGACGAGTGAACGTTGCTGTTTAGAGATGAATGCAAACTCCCGCAAACGACCGAAACCGCTGCCGAGCGTCATCAGCTCCGCGACGAACTCCTCCATCTCCACCAACTCCTCGGGTCTCACTCTGCACACCCCGGTGCCCCATTGGACCACCGAGGACTTTGACGCCTCGCGCCAACTCACAGATCGTCTCATGCAGAGCGTCAGTCACACATTCGCTGCGGCCCACAACGTGCAGACGGCGGTGCCCAGCGCCCCGCCCGCTCAGGTCAGCGCCGCCCCTCACGGGGCAGTTCTCCCCGTGCAGCACGTCGTCCCACAGCAGAACGGCGGCGGTCAGCCCATCAGAGTGCCTCGGCGCAAAGGGTGAGTCACTCGCGCTCGCAACGCCTCTACCGTAACCTTTTCAGACGTCCCCCCGGCACGAAGAACACGCCGATCAACTACAACGGCGCTGAGGTGAAGCAGGTGTACGGCGAAGGCGAGTACGAGTGCTGCTGGGAGCAGTGCCACAAGATCCTCGACGGCCAGAAGAATCTCGTGGACCACGTGCAGGACAACCACGTTCAGGGCTCCACCGACTACGTCTGCCGCTGGGAAGGTTGTTTCCGTCAGGGAGTGCCCTTCAAGGCGATGTACATGCTCGTCACTCACGTCCGCCGCCACACTGGCGATCGTCCACATTGCTGCACGGTAAGACAGTAATCGCGCCTACCGTACCCCTCCGTCCTTTCAGTTTCCGCAGTGCAACAAAGCGTACGGACGTCTGGAGAATCTGAAGACTCACATTCGCACGCACACGGGCGAACGTCCCTACGGCTGCGACAATTGTCCCAAACGCTTCAGCAACGCATCCGACCGCGCGAAGCATCAGACGCGCACGCACTCGGACATCGTAAGTGAATCCTGCCCGGCGACCGCTGACGCACCTCGCTTCCAGAAACCGTATCACTGCCACGTGGTCGGATGTCCGAAGAGCTACACGGATCCCTCGTCGCTGCGCAAACACATCAAGACGGTGCACGGCGACGACGAATACGTGGTCGCGAAGCGAATCAAGGCGGAACGCACTCTGAACAGCGTTAGGAACGCGAATATGGGCCGCGACCAGCGCGATTCGATGACTCCGTCGTCGCTGCCGAGTCCCGCGAACACGATGTCGCCCTCCAACGAGAGCAGCTTCAGTCAGGACAACGAAGGTACACGCGACAGCTCTGCAGATACAGTAACCACCGCGCATTTCAGACGCTTCGGACGTGGAGATTGACGTTCTTTCGCCGGACGAGGACGCGCAATCGCAGCTCCGCAGCAGCGTTCTCGGCAACGGATTCGGCATCAACGGCCACGGATCAGACGACTCGGAAGGCGGATTCGTTGTCGCCAACGGAGCATCCGCCGAGGTCATCGTCGCCATGCAAGTCGACAGAGGAAGCGAGGAGACGCAGCAGAGCTCAGGACGTCGTGTGACCGACTTCTCGGTCATCGGCACCTTCTTGCGCCTCGCCAACTTCCGACTCTGCCAAAACGGAACGCAACCGAATCCGATTCGTCGTCAGCGTCGCACGAAGCGTCGCAGCGTCTCCACGTCGGGCTCCACGTCGGACTCCGAGTACAGCGACGTCGAGGAGATGCGCCGCGAACAGCTCGACTTCAACGGCGGAGAGGAGGAGGGCGCCGTCGGTGGCGGAGCGGGCGGCGTCGCGCTGCTGGCTCCACAGAACGTCTACCACAACCACATGGCGATGCATCGGAGTGAGTTCCCGTCTTCGTTCTCTGCGCCTCACGCGCGCATTCCAGATGGCTGCATGGCCCACTTCGGCAACGCGAACGCCAACGTCGATGATGGATTCGGAGACGCCGAGGGCGACGACGAGGGCGAAGACGAGGAAGAGAACCCCGTAGCGGCCGGCATCCGCATCCTCGCGGCTATCGCCGACGCGCAGGAGTACGTGGACAACACTCGCGCAGAATTCGGCAGCAATCCGCCGCCGATGCACAACTACGGCAACAACGCGTGGTCTGCACACTACGGTACACTCCAAACACAGTTCCTTAGTTACCGTAATCCATTCAGACGACCTCGCAGTCAATCCGGACTCCGAAGCAGCCCTTCAGAAGGCTCTCCAGAAGATTGTTCAGGAAGTCGTTGCCCCAGAGGTCGTTCCTCAGGTCGAGGAGAAGAACTTTGACGTCGAGGACGACATGGAGCGTCTCCGCGGAATCGGAGTCGACGTCGGCGTAGAAGAGATCGCACTCCACGAGTTGGGGCCGAATCCAATCGGCGAGATAGGACTCAACGATGGCGAGCAAAGTGACCAGGCGAGCCAGGTGGACCTCGACGTCGATCTCGGCACGCGTCTCTCTCTCAACGACAAGAACTAACTGCTCTCTGAATTCTCCTACCGTAATCTTCATTGTTTCTTAAGGGTCGCCAGACCACTCTTAATCACGTACATCTCATTGAACCTACTCTCACGTTTATCCGATTCTGAGTGTACTGTATGCTCCACCAGTAGTACATACCGTACCCTCGCTCCCATGACTCTCATCGCAATCTAACCTCTTCCATCATAATTCGTAAATTGGTCTTCAACGGTTCTCGTTGTCTGTTACCGTACCCCCGATACTGTAGCTCTTTCGTAATCCCCTTCTGTTCTTTCTTTACTCGCAATTCGTTGTTCCATGACACGTTTCCTTTCGGTTCGCACTCTCCAATGGCCATACGGTTCTTCTACGGTTCCACCCTCGACGTAACTTGGTCTCAGACACCCCGTGTCCTTCGCTTTCCGTTTCTGCCTGTACGCGTTTCCCCAACCCCATACGGGCGCCTTTTCTCTCTTTTGCACCGAGTGAAACGTTCTATTTGTGTCGAAATGTGAATAAATCAAACAAAAAAAGCGAATTGAGGCAAACGCGAGTGCGCAACGCTTCACTGCAGCCGGAAGTCGGAGCAAAATACGATTTCGTCGCTTCCGAAATCGAACGACGCGTTCTCGAGGTGCACGTGGGGGATCCGAACGGCGATTCCGGCGTTCAAAAGTCGATTGACGCTTTCTGAGATGACCGAAGAAACCGCTTCGCGCCAGATCTGAAGAAGGGAGAGTCATCGCTTCGTCACAGGCGACTTTTACCAAATTCAGAAGGTATCGGAAGATTGGACCGAGCGATGCGTCGACGACGTCAATTTTTGTGTCCACCACTTTCACGTTTCCTTTAAGAGAATCGTTTGAGACGCGCAGAGAGTCGAGTTGAACGACGATCTCGGCTGTGAGGTCTGTCAGATCGTATCTAAATCGCTTTTTTCAGCCTTTGGAGCGGTACCTCTCAAAGCAACAGCGCTGTGATCCAAGAGGGTGCATATGTTCAAGGAAGGAGCGAGTTGGTCACGGGATGAGAGGGTCGGAAGGCCGAACAAAGGGGACCGAAATGGCGATGCCGCTGGCGATTTATGGACGTTGTTTACAGAACGCGAGCGCAGATCGGCGATTCCGCCGCGGAGATCTCGCGATCGGCGTCGGAGACACGCGGAGGATTGAGTTTCCGTGCGCCGCACGAGATGCAATCGGATGAGTAACCTAATGAGCACTTGAGAGGCTACGGTAGTCCGGCGTCGATCGCCATGGGGATGAGGTAATTGGGGAAAGTGCGACGGGAAACGGAAATTGTGAGTTCGAGAGGCGTTTGCAACGTTTCTCCGAACAAAAAGTTTAATTTAGAAGGGATTTTGTGTTTGAAAGGTTCGATTCGAGGGAACTCCGAGGCTCCGAGAGTGCAGAGTGCGACTGCGGCGATGAGAAGGCGGAAGCTCTTGGGCGCAAGGGCGCGAGGAGTCGAATCCGGAGAGAAGCGACCTCCGAGTGGTGATAGCGGGGTGGCAGTTGAGTGTGGCGGCCTAAAAAGCCCAAGAAAGCGTCACTTTTTGCGCCTCGAATCGTCTTTCAGGGCGCAGATGTGCCGCGCGAAATCTGCCGGCGGCGCCACCTGCGGACGTGAATGTCGCCGACGATCATGCGGCGTGACTCGCGGCCCCTCTCCCCAAATCTCATTTGCATAATCGCGAAACTTCCTCGCCATCTGCTTTGCGACAACTTCGGCGACCATCCGTCCTCCTTTGTCGTCGGCTCACCCGATACCGTAACCCGTGCTGGCGGGCAGATGGCCGCGCGCTCTGTATGGAAGTTTCGCGGCGGACTTTGGCCCTCAGGCGCGCTTTCGTCCGCCGCCTCGAGCGCCACGAAGACGATTCTTATGCAAATGCGCCGCGGCGGCGTCGCTGGAAACGCCGAAAGCAAAGCGGAGATACAAAGCGGTAATTCGCATTTAGTTTACGATGGGAATTCTGCTGAGAAACTTGGCGCTCACCTCATTCCGTCAGGGAATGCCGCTTCAAAGGATCCGTTGCCGGTGAGGGAGCCGAAAACACCCGACGAGTTGAAATGAGTGGCGGCGGCGAGCGTAGCGTTCGCTTCAAAGTCAACCGAGGCGCCTTTGCGGCAATGCGCGCGAACGGTGGGGAACATTCCGATGCAGAAGTCGTCTTTGCAGTCACATTCGAAGAATTTGCGAATTTTCGGGGACAGATGCGCCAGAATGTGGTTGTCGATGACGAATCGACTTCGCGGAGAGACGCGGAAGGCGTAAGCGGCGGATCCAAAGACCGCGTCGCCGTCCAGCACTGCGCAGAGCATCTCCGATCTGGAAATCAACGGTTTGACGACGCCGGACGGCTGCGGAATGGCGGAGTCGTTCCGATGTCCGTCAAACCTAATCAAGAGGATGAGAGTGCAGCACGAGAGCATCTCATACCAGAACTGCGCTTGCATGGGAAACGTTATTGAATTATTTTGCGTTTTCGGGTCGGAAGTGAGCGCGTAGTCGAAATGGAATCCGTCCAAGAAGCCCAATTCCACAGGAATCGCGTCTTCGGAGACGAGCGAGGTGATCTTCTGACAGACGACGACGTCGAGCGTCTTCTTCAGCTCTTTGGCTGCGAGTTTTCTGAAGATGTCGACGATTTTATCAATGAACCCTCCGTGCAAAGTGATTTCAAATGCGCCGAGGTTCATCGCGCAGTCAACCACTCGTAGCTGCGGGTGTCCTCCGTCGGAGGTCACCGCCACCGAAAGGTCAGCCGATGCTTCTGCTGTGTCCGCCCTAAATGTCGCCTAACTTCAGACAACGCGGGATTACTGGTTGATTACTTGAAGGAACCGTCTTTCCTGACGTCGAAGATCAATTTCACGTCGACCGCGTAGTTTCCGTCGATCTTGAACTTCAATCCGTTCACCTTCAAGAACGCGACATTCACACACGATTGCCGTTCCGACTCAACTCACATTCATTTTCAGCGAATTTGGAGAGACGAGAGCAGCTCGCGAATGGAGCGCGTCAACATTGAACTGCGAAATAACGACGTTCGAGAGATCGAATGTTCCTTTGAATGCCTCAAGGTCGCCTTTGATGTCCGGAAGGCGATTCCCGGAAATGCGATTGTTAAGAAGGGCGATTCCCTTTCGTACGATGACGTCGATTCCGCGTTGGTTGATTTGCAGCTCGGCTCCGGGTCTGATCGGGACTTCATGAAAACAAAGTGCGGAAAACTCACAGATCCGAGAAACAGAACGACGAAGTGAGAAGTAAACCGAAGAAGACGCCGAGTGGAAGCATCGCGGAAACGAAGAATGAGCGCGAGATCAGTTAAAGGTTGCTTCATCACTTCATTTAAAGAATCGTCGTTATCGAAGAAAGAAAACATCCGATGACAAACAACGGGGAACATTCCTCGCTGTCCAGTCATCGAGTAGTAAACAACTCTCACGTACAAGACGCTTGACAGATACTCCTGTCGCCCCGCAGAAGTCCCTAGCAACTTTGCTATTCTGTTGGCCGTCTTCTCGATATAAATAGCAAACGTTGCTCATCGTGAAGAGAATGAAGACGTGGCCGGACAGCTCGTTCAAAGTCATCTGGTGCCATGCAAACAACGAACACTTCATTTATCAAAGATTCCGTCTACGCATAAGTCGCGCCCAAACGCATCACTCTGTCGTGCACCAATCGTCCTTTGAAGATGTAGCTCGTGTGAGCGCCCTCTCGCAGATTCAATCCATCGACATCGCAGCCTTCCGAGAACGCGAACGTTGCCATCTTCTCGTTCCTGAAACACGCGCCAGTAAATCGTATTATCTGCATTTCAAACTCACTGGCGGAGAAGAGTAATCTGCGCTGGTTTCCACACTGACGCTACGTCCCAGTCCCAGAAATTCGCAGCCTCGTGATGAATGGTGACGAAGACCACATTAGGCGACGAGAGACACGCGTCTTCTTCGGTCATCCCGGTGTAGAAGAGGCGACAGTTCGCGTAGTAGGCGTCCGCATTCAGCGCTTCCTGAACGCGATGATCTGTGAAACGAATAAAGAATCCACAAACCGAACGCGTCGTCGCAACATCTCCGTCGTTGTCCGCCAACGCGGAAGACACGTTGAAAGGTCCGAGCAGAGCCATCAGAAGACCGTCATAGGTATCGATGAATCCGAAGTGCAGAAGCACTACTTGTGGCGTTCGGGAGTCTTCGCATCGACTTCTTTCGATGGAGACTTCGTAGTGCTCACCGCAAATAGTGCGCGCACTCAAGAAAAACACGACCAGGAGACGGAATTGCTTCATTTCGAAATGACGACGTTGGCACGCGGTTCACATGCATTTGCTTATAAATATACTCAATCGGCTTCACGTTAAGAATATTTCCTAACAAGCACACTGGACGCCAAAACCCCCGTATGGGGGTTTTTGCGGCTAGTAATTCCTAACACCTGGGAACGTAAGTGTGCGGTAATCTGCAACGGATGCCTCACGTTCACCGCTTCACGTATCTCTGTTCGTCTGACTCTCCTTGCGCCGTTGCGCCGACGCAATCGCGCCATGATGACCTGCTGCCCCCACCACAGTTTCCTCAGCTTTGCGCAGAGGCGATAACGTGACCAATGAGGCTTAGCCGAGGTGCGTTTATTGCTGGTTGAAAACTTTCACCCAATTGCCCGCCGCAGTCTCTGAAACACGAGTACTGTAGGCAATTTTTGGAAACCCTACGGGGTCAATATATGATTCGGATAGTTGCAGAAATGAAATAAAAATAAAATATTTAGTTATCAATTCACATCTATGAGAGCTACAATAAATAGTGGACATTGAATGATAAATTCTAAGCTCTCGGGATAAGACCAAACTTCTTCGGTTGCAATAAGGTCTCCACAACATCTTTCTCCATCTGTTCGAGTTCCGCGTAGACATTTTCCAGATCCCTAAACCACTCGTTTGTTCACCAAGATCGGTATTCACCGAACTCACTTTTGCTCCTTTCCAGGTGCGGTCTTCAGTTCAATGTAGTACTTAATCTTCGGTTCTGTCCCGGATGCGCGGAGCGTTGTTATGCTTCCACTTTCGAGAGTGAAAGTGACCATCTCGGACGAAGTGCTCAAGGGTAACAACGGCTTGTTGTCAGGCTGCGAGTTGTCGTATCCGATGGTCAAGTCACGAACATATTTGACATTGTTGCATCCGATCTTTTCGGGGAACTTCAAGTCCTTGCGCAACTCGGCGAAAAGCTCCTTCGTGACTTGGGGGTTGGGCACCATCCAATAGGAACTACGGACAAGATGGAAGCCGTACCTGAAGAAACACACTTGAAGTGACGTAATCATTCTGACACCTACTTGTTATAGATCTTAAAGAGTTGATCGGTGAGAGAAAGACCATTGGAGTGCAAGTATGAAGCGATTTCAGCGTACATTCCCGCAGCGGACACTCCGTCCTTGTCGAGCGTATGTCCGGGCATGTATCCGATGGATTCTTCCCATGCGAGAATCACCTTCTTCCCGTTTGCTCGCAGCTTTTCCGCCAAATTGCCCATCCATTTGAATCCAGTTAAGGTGACCTCGCTGTTGAATCCTTCGGCATCGGCGATTGTTTTAACAATCTGTGACGAAACAGCGCTGTTCAGCATATACAACTCAGACGGATCTGCGTCGGGGTTCGCTTCTCTCCAGTTCTTCCACACCCACCAGGTCAACAGGGCGCCCATTTCGTTCCCAGTGAACACGCGCCATGTTCCACTAAAAAAAACCCGTACACGAAAAAAAAGTGAACTTACGTTTGTGCGTTCTTTTCAGCAAGCTGAATGCGATCAGCGTCCGGATCGTTGGCTAGAATAACGGTTGATCCGTTGGCATCAGCGGTTTCAATCGACAACTTTAGCACTTTGAATCCCTCTTCGGGATTTGGGAACGGAACGGTTGGGAAAGTTGGATCGGGAAGGGCCTGTTCCTTGACGATTACGACGTGGTCGTCACGGAAACCAAACTCCTTCATCATTCGCTGAGCATAGAGCAACCCGATTCCGTGGAAGGCAGAATAAGTAAATTTAATGGGGCACTGAGAGTTCAGTTCCTTGTAGAAGCAAAGACTTTGCTCTTCCGCAAAGTACTCCTCAATTACTGAATCGGCAGAGAAAAGCAGATGGTTCTTCTCAAAGTTCTCGAGGTTCCAATACTCGGCGAGCGGTTCAGGTTGTTCTTGGGCGATGCGACAAATTTCGGTATCATGAGGGCCAATAATCTAGACAAAAACGTACAAATCATCGTCAGACGAATAGTGCGCTTACTTGTGCACCGTTGCTCCAATAAGCTTTGTAACCGTTGTCCTCTTTGGGATTGTGTGAGGCGGTAACCATAAGACCAGCATCACACTGCAGTTTGATGGTTGCGTAAGACTAAACTGACCGGTGTAAAAGACTAGATTACATGGCAATGTGAAAACATACTACAACAGGTGTGGGGGCGACTTCGGAGAAGAGATACACTTTGATTCCATTGTGCATAAAGACGTTCGCAGCCAAGCGAGCGAATCTAAACAAGAGTTGCGCATTTCTGGGATTGAACGGTTCGGCACCTCTTCGAATTGTATCGTCCGTCAAAGCCAATGGCGACACCGCGGGATTCACGGGGGAATTCGCTGCGCAAATGAATTGCCATTCCGTGGGATAATTGCAAGATGGTCAAGTCGTTCAAGCGAGCAAATCCGGCTCCCATTATCGCTCGAACTCCTAGCATCAAACGCATTCAAAGGGCATTGATTATCCACATTCATACCTGCAGTTCCGAAGGCGAGTTTTCCCGTCATTCGGGCATTCAATGCAACTTCATCCTTCGCCTCAACCAACTTTTCAATTTCAGTTCTCGTCGCCTCATTCTATAATAAATCTAAGTTGACTCCAAAAATCACGGCAAACCTTGTCCCAAGCCAACCAGTTGGCAACGTGTTGGTCGAGTTCTGCTCCAAAAGTCATTATTCTGCAAAAGAATCAATTGACCACGGCAGCTGGCAAAGAGAAGATCACAATTTCCTTATCAATCGTACATGCACAACAAACAATTAATGCGGTGTCGTCTATCGACAAACCAAACGGACGCGACCCACGATAGCGAAAGAGAAGCGCGATAACCACGCTCATCGCCTCTTTTTTGCAATGACCTTTGCTCCGTGGCGTGGCTCACGTTGATGATTGATTCACGCAATCGAAGGACGCCGTCAGAATCGTTCCTTGATGCGTACTCCGCGATAACGAACAACGGAACGCAAAAATATCTCCCCTCGCGCCCCAATGGCAGAGAATCACGAGATCAAGGCCAGAAGGACGCGAGGGGCACGCATCAGATTCCGAATGAGCTCGAGGAACGGACAGAGGTCCCCGGGCGAACGACGAAATTGCCGATGAACAAAACTGTGGTTGCGAAGTGGATCTTCGTGGGTGTTCAATAGCTTGTGGCTCTATTTCGATTCCCGCCTGCTTGTGCGAAGGGCGAATCTCACTCGATGCCATTTAGATGAAATTTATTATGTACAGAAACAAGTGAATTGAGCAAAAAGGATTTGATTAGTAGTACGGTTGCTGCTTCGAGGTCGATTTCTTCTTGTGAGTTGAAACTCCCGGTGCTCGATAGCCGATTTGCTTGAACGTGTTCGGGAAAAGACCTAAATTCGCAAGATAAATGGAGCAAGAACATATCGCATACGCTTCCAAATGTGGACTGAGCCGTCGGAGCACCCAAGAGAAAGCACCGTGCCAGAGATATTCCATGAAAGGCGCCAGATCTGAACGGAATGCATTGGACGTGAGATAGAGAAACGACTTACCCGAACTGCGCCGTGCGCCTTCGTGAACATGCCGGCGACCAGTTTGATCTCGTAGTTCACTTTCTCGATGTACGTCGGCTTTCGGCGCACCGTTCCGATGGTAATCGCCTTGTCGGTGTCGGGGTTTTCCTGCGAATCCATTGGGGTGATATTGTGGATCTGAACTTGATCTAGCATTGCCACGGCGAACTGATGAAATGTGCGGCCAGAGGAGGGCGAAAAGGAGATGTCGCTGACGGGTTTATCCTTTCTGATGGTCAATTCCCTCACCAACTCGAAGATCCTGAGCGAAATATTCCGCTGCGAGAATTCAACAATTCTTACTTTTGCTCGTCGATGTACTCAAAGATCACAACCCTGCACTCGTTCCCTCTTTCGTCCTCTGAATCCGTGGCAGCGGCCAGGAGCTGGCGATGGAACCGGCACGTGCTCCAAGACATCGCGCTGATTCGCAACTCCGGAATCTGCGGTTCTTTCGGAATATCCTTCAGCAGATCTTTTGTGCTCCCGAGTTCTTTAATGTGCATCTGGCTCATCTCCCTCTGCAATCGCTGCTCACACTCCGTCAGAATATCGGCGAATGCGCCAAATTCGTGAATGCACTCCCACGCGGTTAGATTCATTATATCGGGAGCCTCGTAGATCCGAATCATCCCATTTTTCGTTCCTGCAGCCTAGATGGCGCTAGATATTACTCCACGTCCCGCAAATGTCTTCTTACCAAGAGCAAACCCATGCTTCGAGGTGCGAATTGAATGTCCGTGACGCTCACCGGACTCTCGTTCAACGTAGTGCGCTTCACCCATTTGTTCGAGGCCTCTCCTCTGCCGACTTGGATTCCGGATCGCGCAAGTCGCGACGTGTTTTGATCACCGACTTCTTCGTAGATCTGTACGGTTTTGTCAAAAGAACACGTGGCCAAGATCTGCCCAAATTCGGGATGGCTCCATCTCACTTTCCACACTGGACCGAAGTGACTCTGAATCACTAGCGTAAGGCCTTAGAGACTCGCAACGTTTTCAACCTTCCACGAAGCCGTCCGAGTCCACTCCTTCGAGTCCTGCGACGCGTCCCACACGCAAACAGTCATATCCGACGAGGCGGTGGCGATTCGACGACCGTAGAAATCGAAGGCTACGTGGGTTATAAAGTCCTTGTGGACATTATCGTAAAATAAATAGGAACCAGAGCTCTGCCGCTCCATCTCGATGCAATTTCCGGCTCGCCTGAAGAAGCGATCGTCAAGCTGGAGATGTGCGGTTAAGAACAAGTCGAAACCCAAAACTAAAATACCGCACAAAACCGTACGATTTTTAATCTATATGATCAAGCGCCGACGACTGCCCTTCTGCATTTATAGATGAAAAAGGAGGATAGTAATGAACTTGCCGAACGTCCGGGTTTTATCGGTAACCAAAATCTGTGATACAAAGTGTGATTGATTGATTTCCATATTTATATAACTTCTTGTTCATGGGACGAAGTCAATTGGGAGCTTTCGAAAATTTGAAAACTCAATTTAAAAAACTTGTAACTGAGTATCAAGTGCTCAGAAAGGTTGCTAAATATTAATATTCACACCATAGCTTATCGCGTCGAGAGAACATGGTTGTATCGCATCACTGGCGTTTCGAAACACTCATTTTCGCGCTAAATGTTGTATGTATTTATCTCCTTCGCATAGGATGTCCTCGTTTGAAGCCGCGGAACGAGAGAGAGCGAGAAAATCCTCATAGATTTGCGTGTGTATAGGACGGTCGTGGTAATGGGTTTTTAAGTTTCAGTTAGCAATACGCCATGGCTCAACTGGAATTCGGTGATGTTTTTCTCGAGGAGATGGGCGCTCTGGTAAGCTTGACTAAGTCCCGAAATTTGTTACAGAGAATTTTTAGAACAATTGTCGGCTCAAGTTTTCGGACAATCAGATTCACGTCAAAAATCTTCACACGGGCAAACTGAATGCCGTCAGTACCATCGAAATCGAGGAACTGAATTGGGTTCGTCTTGGAAACAAGCCTGGACTCCGTGTAATGATGAAAACTGGTCTTGCATATCGATTTGGTGGTTTTAAAGACAGCGTAAGACAGGCAGTTTAACCAAATTCACTATTCAGTCGTTATATTGCAGGAATTTGCGACGATCAAAGATTTCGCTATGAAGCACTGGAAACTCGATTGCGGCGCGCTTGACCTTTGTCTGAAGGGGTGGAACTACGGACACTGTGAGATGAAAGGACAGGCTGTGGAGTTCATAGTTGATGATAAGCCGAACTTCGAAATTCCTCTGTCAAATGTCAGCAATTGTCGTCAAGGCAAATCAGAAGCAACGCTGGAATTTCATGTTAACGATGATTGCCCGGTCAGCTTAATTGAAATGCGCATGCACATCCCTCAGGATCCTGATGCCGCAGAGGATGTTGATCCAGTGGAAGAATTCAGGAAAGCCGTTATGCGCTATGCCGGAATAGAAACTGAAGCTGATCAACCCGTCTGCATGCTTCCCCAGATTTTGTGCACAACTCCACGGTATCTTATCACAACTTATCACCTCGGATGTACATTTCTCTGTTTTGCAGAGGACGTTACGACTTTAAAGTTTACCCCAGCTACTTGTCGCTTCACGGTAAAACATATGATTATAAGATTCCGATCAAGACTATTACTCGTATGTTTCTCCTTCCTCACCGTGATGGTCGTCATATGTTCTTTGTCGTAAGTTCTCACTTGTCTGCGTGCGTTTGCGTCTACCTTCTGTTTATAGCTTAACGTTAATCCTCCAATCAGACAAGGTCAAACAAGATACAACTTCTTAGTCCTTGAGTTTGCAAAAGAAGAAGAGATGGATATTCATCTCGGTCTCACCGAGCAGCAGTTGGAAGAATTTAATGGCAAATTGGAGAAGGATCTTAGCGGCGCTGTGTATGAAAACGTTGCAAAAATTTTCCGTGTTATGGTAAACATGCGTATTACCGTACCAGGAACTTTCCTTGGGTTCGCTAACTGACGAAGATATTCAGTGATTATTGTTCCTTTCAGACATTCTGGTACTCCCGCGATTGTGTGTGCTCACAAACAGGCTTCTGGATTCCTTTATCCTCTTGAGAAGGGCTTCCTGTACATTCATAAACCACCAATGTACATTCGATTTGAAGAAGTCTCAAATGTCAACTTTGCACGTTCTGATGTTTCTACTCGATCCTTCGATTTTGAAGTAGACGTGCGAAATGGAAATTCCTACGTCTTTAATAGCGTTGAAAAGTATGAACATGAATATATGACACGAATCAACTATCATTTAGGGATGAGTACAACCGGCTTTTCGATTTTGTCCAACAAAAAGGAATTCGAATTCGCAACGCCAAGCGCGCTGGTAATCTCAATTACAAAGAAGATAAATTCGCTGGCAGTGACGATGAAATCGACCCCTACAAGGAAGCCGTGAAGGCAGAAGGAAAAGAACGTCTTGGAGAGGACACCAGCGATACCGACGATGGTATTTGACGGTTGCGTCTTTGGATGCTTTAGAATGGTGATGTTTCAGAAGATTACGATGTCGAAGCGGATGCCAAAAAGAAAAAGGAGGAACAAGATTCGTCTGAAGGAAGTGCATCGGAGCCAGATGAAGAGTACGACAGTGCTGCGGGAGATGAATCTGACGCTAGTGTAGTATCAGATGATCTGGATGTAAGGCAACAAAAAAAAGCAGACAAGAAAGCGAAAAAAAGCGAGAAGACTGAGGTAAACCAACTTGGTTTCACCAAGTCGTGTCTACAAACCAAAACATTCAAAATTGCAGAAAACGGAAAAGAAAGAGCGCAAAACAAAGGATTCCGATGACAAGGAGAAAGGAAAGCGAAAGAAAAAGGATCCAAACGCACCGAAAAAGGCACAGACATCGTACTTTGCTTGGTTTACTGAAAATCGTCCTACCATTCGCAAAGAGGGCGATTCGGTAACTGAAACCGCAAAGCGAGCTGGACAACTGTGGAAGGAAATGAACGCAGATGATCGTGCAGTGAGTTTGGAATTGATGGGAATAGTTGTATTTTGCTTATTAGCCTTACGAAGAACGCGCTAAAGCAGACAAAGAGCGTTACGAACGCGAGTTGAAAGAATATCAAGCCAAGGGAGTTGTCTCCACGGCGGAAAAATCGGAAAAGAAGGCAGGTTCATCGAAACAAACCATTAAGACTCCCATCAAAACGCCGACGTCACGGGAGTTTGTTGACGATTCTGATTCATCGGATGGTGGCAAGGCGAAGCCGTCTAAAAGAAGAAGAAGACTTCTCCTGCCAAAAGTGGTTCTTCCTCGTCTGAGGTATGAAAGAAATGATTGTACATATTGCCTTATGCAACCTTTTTAGCTTAGCGACGTGTCAGACTGAACCCGAAGCAAATACGCGTGTAATAAAACCAGTGTTGTTGTTTTGATTGAAAATCCCGCATTATGATCTATGACTTTAATAAAGTTTCATGACTAACCAGGTTTTTGACCGTATGTTCTCGTGTGCCCGTTCATCTCTGTGAGCGTCATATAGTCATAGAACAAAATTATCTGAGGTTTCCATGTAATTTTTTCAACAATGAGCATCAAATGTCGGTCTAATTCGGAAAATGGGAAAGCAAGGATAGGGAATTCGTCATTATTTGGAGAGTGTTCGAACGTATGACATTTCCAGCATTTGCAAGTTGTTCGATCGGCACGATGCATCGCTTCCAAAATGGTTCTACTCATCCTAGGAATACTACGAAGATTTCGAGAGCAGAGTAGGGAAGGAAGTATGCATTCATATATATCTAACAATGCATATGTCAGTGATGTGTGCGTGTGGCGCAGTGCCATCACCGTTGTACAGCGGGCGGTCATGGCGGGTTCGATTCTCATCGACTGATCTGAATTTCCAAGCGTGTTTGCAATTGAAAGATGGATCGTTTCTTCTTCCATCTTCAGCGAAGCGCGAGATTGACTTCTGGTTTTCGCTAACACTGATTCCTTATGAGCAGAGTTTGATAGTAGGGCCAGACACATATTTATTATCAATATTTATTTTAAAACAACCAAACATAAGTGAAAAAATACACGTTTTATACCTCTAAAGGTGGTCAAGGTTGGAAAGAAGCAGCATTCTCCGCTCGGCTCTTTATTCGGGTAACTGAAGTTTTTGTTCGGGAAGTTGCTGCAGAGGCGCCGTTCTGGATTTCCTCCTTTTGCATCTGTAGCTTGAGTAAATTAGTCTCCTGGACCGTTAGACGACCGTCTTTACCTGGGACAATAGCGGGAAACAATGTCGAAGCACTTGGAGTGGAACACATCGCAGCATTCTCCGCAAATCGCGACGTTTTTCGAGAAAGGAAAGATCACCTGCAAAAGCGGAGTAGAATCGCTGGTGGAGCGCCTCAGAGAGAAGAACAAACCGAGTTGTCGTTGCAAATCTCACAGTAGAACGCTTTCGAGCTGCACGACTCGCATTCGTCACATATGTGTTTGCGGAAAACCTCGACTATTCCCGCGATTTCCGGGATCAACCGCCCGGTGACCAGCTGCTTCAGATCGCTTATCGAATAAAAATTGCTCGTCTCAACAAAATGTTGATGGCGGTTGAGGTACTGTAGAATCCGAAGCTTCTGCGCTCTCTGCAACAGCAGACCACTAATACAAACAATCAAACAACAAACTTACTTTGCAGCAAAGGAAGTAGCACTTCATAAGTAGAATATTCCTTCGCATCTCTTGCATCTGCTTCAATCGGTCGTCGACCTTGAACAACGCTGGGTTCAGCTCCTGAAGGTTGATGACAGGTCTCTTCTCCATGATGTTCAGAAGTTGCTTAGAAGCTCTGCACACGGGATACTTCTCGATGTCCATATTGTGGATGAGACGGGCCGGAATCACCATCTGAACGGAGGCTGAGTAATGAGAGAACCGGAGCTTACTTTGTCGTTATAGTGACAGAACGGACAATAGTACTGACCATCGTAGTCGCAGAGTCGCGGCTCCAAATCGGCGCCTTTATCTGAAACGCTTCATAGTGTAACCGAAACGTTGGACGCGTCGCTAACCGAAGGAAAGAGGGTGTTTGCATTCCGCGCACTTGTAATTCTGGAAGGCCAATCCGCGTTCTTTGCAGATGTCAGAACGAAGTTCAAATTCCGGACGTGCAGCTTTCACACCAGCGCATGTCCTGCGAACGCTCTCAAGACATTTGTCGTGAGATCGGTAGCCGCAAACTAAAGTGATGGAGGTGAGGATCGTACCCGCGGACAGCAAACTCACTTCGGCAGCGCCTCCATTTCTGAATCAAACGCCAAATGGTTGACATGCACGCTTCGCAGTATGGATTCCGACCGTTCGCAGGCTGCAGAACAAATTCATGACCAGCAACTCTGGTCACCATCTTATCAGTAGATTCCAAGCCAGTGCTCGTTTCCTAAACGCTCAACGAGGATTAGTCCGTAAAGGCGTTATCACTCACCTTCAGCATTTGCATCTCCATTCGTAGCTCTACAAGTCGTTCCATGACCTGTTTGCGGTTCATTCCGTTGTCGCCTTTGTCGGTCAACCGCGACTTGCAATACTCCACAGCGATTGCCAACTCACCCTTGCGATCGAGCTCCGGATTCTGTTTGCGCTCTCTCTCAATCATGTCCACGATCTGAAGGTCCACGAAGCCGTGGTCGTCCTCGCTGAGAGCGTCGTCTTCGAGCTGGCAGCTGAAGTCATTCGAAACCGAGTCGTCGTTGATCGATGGAACCGACTTCATGATGAGACCGTGATCGTGATCGCCATCTACCGAGTCGGGAGGCGACGACATCTTCGACTTTCAAATCTCAAAACAGCAAAACATGAGAGCGGTGAAACAAAAACAACCCGAAAGATCAATGACCTCGGCAGCTGATCGATTGAAACGAGCGATGAGAAGCATGCGATATAAGTGTCCGGTGCGTCCAAGGACCGACCCAATAAGGAAATGCGGAGTTTACAGCGGTCGCTGGCGACTGTGGCGCAATCATCGAACATTGTCGATAAAAACAAAAAAAATGGCGATGCAAAGGCAATCTTTCCCCTCAGCGCCACAGTGGCGGACCAGCCGTTGGGCGATCCAGTGGTGCTGACAATGCGGTGAGAGCGCTTGATATTGCAAGAAGAAGGAAAGAAAAAGGTAAACACCAATAGAGCGCGAGCAGGGGACCTTCCGATCGTTGATCTCAATTCAAGGTCCCAGATTCGAAGGCAACAGAAAATCCGATGAGAATCGGCAAACGGAGTTTTGTTACGACAATATTTCGAACAAACAGTAAACGAAGCAAACAGCAACAAACCAGCGGCACATTCGCGTCGCCTCAACCGGAAATCTCTCGTTATGAATGCGCATCGCATTCCGACTTCCGACGCTCCTGAATTCAGAGTGGATTCCCCGGAGTCGTCGGAAAAACACGGGATTATCGCTGGAACAGCGGTCTTCAGTGAGCTCTCGACCCGACGTGCCTTAGCATCTCGAACGAGTTACGGTAATACGTTGATTAGGGGAGTGGCTTCTGATCTTGGCTCAATCCTGATGACCGCTTGTTCAGAGGGCACCCACGACGCTGCGCGGTGCTAAACCCATTTCATTTCCATGAATTCTCTTTTCTGTGGCTTGTGTGATTTGTTCGATCCTCAACAGGGATGATGCAGCCAACTGTGGTCAAGGCTTTCATTTTATCGGGTCTTTCAAATAACCGTATCGATTCTTCATTTGAGGAACATATCAATGTTTGACGAAAGTTCAACAATACTGTACAAGGAAGGTAACAATCAACCACGTGCTGTGTGTAAGGGAGGGGGAGTTGTCTAAGCGAAGGGATGGATGCGTGATTCGCTTGCGGCAAACAAAACGGAGAAATCAAGCCGGATTGAGCGAGGGGGCTGGAAACAACGACTCCCGCCTGGGATATGTACAATGGAACGAATGTAACGAGAGAGGTCACAGGATGACGCAGCAGCGACAAATAGCGTTTCTTGCCGGTTGGTTCGAAGCCGGGGGAGTCGAAGGGGCGAAGTAGGCGTGCACTTCGACGTCCGGTCGGAATTGCTGAACGCTTTCGACTCATTCAGTTACTGAGAATGAAGATTACGGTACCTTGAATCGGCCGATTCCATCCTTCGTGATCTGTTGACAGTCGTACAAATCGACGCGTTCGAGCGAAGAGACGACGCGGAAGAAGTCGAGCGCGTTGTCCGTAACGAGAGGACAATTGTCAAGCTCCAGCACCTTCAGGCAGTTGCGGTGGCTGTTGGAGAGTTGTTCGAGGCCGACGTCGGTGATCAATTCGCAATGCGAGAGCGTCTGAAGGCGGGTCGACCAGGGTGAGTGTTCATCGCGTTCCGACTTACCAGATTCGCGAGGTTCGGACATCCGTTGTGCAGATTGTTGAGAGTGACGTCGGTTATCAGGCTGCAGTCCTCCAGGTCCATGCTCTCCAGGTCGTGGCAGTACTTGGAAAGCGAGGCGAAGCCCGAATCGCTGAGCAGCGCACACCCCGACAGCTCCAGAACTCTGAATTGACGCGATTTTGGAGAAAGCCACAACATCTCTCACTTCAGTTGAGCGCAGTGGTGCGAGAGCGTGGCGAGACTCGCGTCGGTCAATTGCGTGCACGTCGAAAGACAGAGATACTCGAGCAGAGGACACAGATCAGCCATCTTCTGCACTGTGCCGTCGGTGATCTGAAAGGAGATACGGTATTCAGGGTAGCCTCTCAGAGTCTCTTACGAAGCATCCGAGAAGGTTGATTCTTCTCAGAGTCGGGAAATGTTCCTCGCTCGACAAATCGTTGAAGCAGTTCTCCGTCAGCTGAAATCCTCACTAAACTCCCCGAATAGGAAGCTCGCCTACTCCGTCGCATCCCTTCAACACGAGCTCCTCCAGTCCATGACATCCGTCGGCAATCGCGGCGAGACCTCTATCCTGAACTTTCACGCACCAGCTGATGTTGAGGAATTCGAGATTCTTGCATCCTTCGCTGCAAGGAACCGCAGTCAGGTGAATAGAAGGACGAGTCAGAGAGCGCTACCTGATGAATCGCATTGCTCGATCGGTGATCAACGTGCAGTTTTCGAGATCGAGGCGAGTGAGGCGGTGGCAGAATCGTCCGAGGTTTTCGCATGTTCTGCAACGAGGTTACGGTAGAGAGGAACGATTTCTGGAGAGCACTCACAAATCTGTGACGCGTTTGCACTTTGACAGAGAAAGCGATTCAATGTTCGGGCATTTATGGGTGAAGGAGCGCAGCGCGTTGTCCTGCACGTTCTCGCACCCCTTGAGACTCAAATTCTTCAGAAATCCACCACAACGGCATGCCAGATTCTCCACCACCGGCGCTTTGATGTCCTTCTGGAAGCTGAACAAGTCGACGTGTTGCCAGTTGCTTCCGTCCAGCGCGAGGCAATTCCAGTGACGACACGTCTGGGCGCAGCGACACAGCGTGATCACGTCCAGATAGGAAAATACCCTGAGAGACGATCTGTGAAGCACGCGAACCGTCGAGCATCCTACCGTAAAAGAAGTTCCTTCGGAAGGACGCGGTTGATGAGCGCTTGCTGATCACATGATGACGGCAGCAGCGTCGTGATCAAATACATCTAAAAAGGAGAGATTCGGAGCTGAACTTGTGACTTTTCGAGGGTGCGTGGTGCGCTCTACATCCAGGCGAGGGCACCGCCATTCACATCGTAATGGGTGGCTGTAAACAAGATGATGTCGCGCGCGTTTCTCCTTTCGCTCTGTCGCCCCTCAATCGATGATCTCCGTGTGACTGCATAAGTGAGTGCGCGAAGCGAAGACTTTTGCAGAAGAAAAACGAAAAGTTACTCGAAGTTTGCGCGCGGAACCCCCAAGTTTGTGGATTTTGATTACCCGGTGGCGGTCGCCGAGAGAGACGCCTCGGGGCGCGATTTTTTCTCTGAGGCGCCAAATCAGCTGTTTCTGACACGTTCTTTCGACGTGGGTGGTCGGAGAGGAGGTGAAGACTCGCGGTGACCAGGCGACGCCGGAGGAGGCGTCGAATTCGTCGGCGACGCGCAAGGACCGGAGCAACGGAGCCGCCATCAAAGCTCAGAAGGCGGCGGAGGAGAGAACAACGCTCGATCCTGGGAAGAGTAAGGATGCGCGAAGGCGCCAATGAAGATGACCCCGAAATGAAGGAATCGGGGCGGAGAGTCGCTGCGGGCAATGAAAGGGGCGAACAAAACACGGCGAAGGTAATGCGGTGGTCGTGTAATTGAGGTGAGCGGAGAGAGTCGGAAGGGAAGACGCTAACGGGATAAAGACACTTAAATATTTGCTTTGTTCAAAGCGGCCTTCAGGGAAGGTTCGGTTTCCCCCAGCTGCCGTCGGCATTCGCGGAGGGTGCGCTTCACACCAAATGTTGCGTTCTCGGAGGTCGAACATCGCGGTAGAGTGCCAGTCTCGGACAGCCGATGGAAATCAAAACAAAAGTTGGCCGCCGTTCCCCTGGGTGGTCGCTGCAGCGGCCAAGCGACAAACAACGAATTCGCCCCACTCATCATCCCAAAGATTAGCTTCGCCAGGGCCAACGTCGCGCGCTCGAATGCATTCGAAAATACCTTGTAAAGAGAGAGAGATGCGGTCGCAGTGTACAAAGGATGGCGAGGGGCAGCTGCGCGCGAGTGTCCTTGGTAAAACCCCTCAAGAAAACGCTGAACAAATCAAATCGACTTACGCTGGAATAGGACGCAGACGGCGTCCTTTTCGCGACGATTTCGGTCATTTTGCAAAGCATCGGTTAGGCAACTCGGAGAATCATCTCCCAAATGGTTGCGAGGAGAGCCGAGCGGGGGGCGAATACGATACGGATGAGGAATTCGTGCGGAGGGGAGCGCGCCAGTTGTTTTGTGGAACGTTTGTCGAAGCGCTTTTCAAAACAAATACATTTGAAATTACAGGTGACCATCGAGGCACGTGGCTGTCATCGGAGAAGATAGGGCCGAAGCCGCGAGGGACCGCGCGATAGGAACGACGCGTCCGTCCGAGGCGTCGACGTCGAACGATCGATGATTTCTTCTTCTGCTCCTTCCCGATTTGGACGACGAGAAAGACAGAAGCGGGCGAACGCACGCCAGCGGAGTCACCGACACCGAGAATCAGCTGCTTGCACATTTCAGTGATGGAAATGCCGCCTTCGATCGTTGTCGCTCTCGTTCTGTACCAAATGAATTCGTAGCCCGGTCAGTCAGTCATGGCAATTGAGAATTCACCCCGACTTCCGCCGCTCGTTCATCTGCTCATTAATATTTCGACCGTAATGTCCCAAAAGGACAAATTCAAGCGCGAAGCTGTCGGCGTTACACATTTACTTCCACCCGAACACGATTTCGCGCTTCTCTGCAAAGGTCGCCCCTCCCCTTACTTACATGGAAGTCTTGAAATGAAACCAAGTAGCCATAAAACTAACTTCATTGTCAGATAGCGCCGAAACAAAGCGCAATGACCTCTAGCACACTAGAGATCGCCCATAATGGCCCTCCATAATCCCGTCCTCGAGAGACAGGTTACCCCCGGCGCCTGGCACTTGTTCGAAAAGAACTCCCTCGAGCACAAAGCAAAATTATTTCGCGAAATGAACGCGAGCGCAGGGCGAGTCAGCTGATTGCAACGGCACGCACCGATTGACCCCGAAACTATCGAATCACGTGGAGAGGAGCAGCGAACAACGGTGATTACCTGATTTTGTTTCGCCTGGATCGTCGGCCTTGTGGGCGCCGCTCCCGCAGCTCCTTTTCTACCCACGAAACGGACGTAATGCCGCTTCTTGCGGCTCCGAGCGCCCTAGTCGTCGTGATAATTACAATTCTGAAGAAGGAACCTCAGGAACTTACATTTCCCTGTGCACGATGACGTCTTCGCGACGCTCCGGACGCTCCCCTCAGAAGAACGTCGTTTCCGTCGTCGTGATCGTCTACGCCGCCGCCGAGATCACTCTCGTCATCGGACTCGCTGTGACGGCGCCCCGACAGCGCCCGCGGATTGCCGGAAGCGCCGAAGATTCTCATCATGACGTCGATAAGGAAGAGCGATATCCAAAGCAGCAGCGTGACGACGAATCGCAGCGTCTGAATAACTATCAGCTTGTCCGAGAATAGACTTGAAAAGTAAGTATCGCTGAGTTGGCAAATGGCAGTTTCCTGCGTTAGCAGAAACGAATTTCCTTCGTTCCGCTGGTCGTGTCCGCCGACCTATAGGTCATCGCCTCTGAAAAGCGCTCAGATGGCCTTCCTAACCACGCTGTAGTCGGAAATCACGAGATGACGCCTATCAATCACGCAACTGTGCACTTTCACTAAAGAAGGCCGAACCGCAAAACCTCACAGTGAATCCAGACACTCAGTGTCTCGACCGCCACGTAAGGAACCAACGAACGACCAAAACAAGTGCGCGGAACCACGTGTCCGCCGCGGATCGACCAACCGAAGAGTCAAAGACGAAAAAACAATCCCGAAAACTCGATACCGCGGAATCGCATGAATATCGTGCGCTGTGCGAATAGAAAAGGAAATTGGAAATTTGCAAATTCATTAGGCGATGACACGCAAATTCGTTTCACGCGACGCGGGGAGATGGGAGCGACGATCGGAAGTGGACATGGAACGAGCGCGGAAGTCGCATTCCTCTCCGGCCAGCTGATTTGCACTTTCGATGTGGCTCCGAACACAATTTTTGGTGGATTCGATCCGCGGGCGCCTCCCCTCGAAACGCGCAGCATGCGGAGCGCTGCAAAAAGATCGCGAAAAACGGTCGCGAAAGGCGAAAACAAAGCAACGGAGTCTTCGCTCTCCATTTCGCGATTCGGCGCTGTGGGGGGATAAACACGCGCGATTGATGGATTTCCGCGCGCGCCTACTGTAGAGAGAAAAAGATTACCAGCGGTGTCGACACAAAGAAAGGAAGAAGCCAAGATTCTGCGTTTTTGGTCGAACGCTCCTGTGTTTACTGTAGCCGTAAAGCCATTTCCCTTCGTGGGAATTAATGACCTTCCGGACGAATGGAGCGGAATTGTGAGCGTTTTGGGGATTAGATTCAAACGAAAGAAACTCCTTTTGCAGTTTAGTTAGTCGCGCTCGTTCAGGCGTTCTCAAGCGACTCCTATGGGTTTGGAGGATCGCGCCTGTCGCGAGCAAAAATTCGCATCTGAAACAAACCAAACACCACAATTCCGAAAACACGGAATATCAGCTGATCGGTTCCCGAATCGATTGCATCTCTCCCACTTGTACTGCAGCGTTCTATCGAATTCGACCGAAAAAAACGACCAACTAATAGCGAATTGCGCGTTCGCATCCACGAATCCATATACTGCCATCGGGGACCAACAACTCGCGGTCCCTCTCGCCCTCGCACAAACAAACAAATAACGACTTGCGATCTGTTGATCGCCATAGAGGCCGCGAGTTACGCGAATCACAAACACACCGAGAGCGCAAGGATCGATGCGAGGAAAGCGAGGGATTCTGCGAAGAAGTCCGTCGACTTCTCCGATGACACATCGATTGAGTGACTCGCTCGCCGTGGCCCGTGACGCGGAGTGGGCGTTGCAGCCGGAGGGGAGAATCCCTCTCCTAGTGCCGTTTGTGTTCCCTAAGAGGCTAAATCGGGCTAAATCGGTCACCGATTGACACTGCAACCGCTGACAGTGCTCGTCACCCCTTCTGTGGCTGTTTTCGCTTGCTTTCGCGTCACGTTTGCGTTGTTTGTCGTTCGATCATTCCGCGACAACGGCGTATCGCTGACGGCGGCACGGCAAACAATTTTCGGCCCGACATCAAAAAATCTCGGTCATGATCCTCGATAAATCTGACTTCAATGCGTAAGCACCAAATAGCAGGAAAAAACGAACACAGGAATAATTAAGTTTACTACAACTACACATAATTAACGTCAGAAAATGTACAGAGAGAGGAGGGATGATATGCCAAACCCATAGTATTGCATCGGTATAAACTTCGGGCTGCCTTCCCCGTCTAAACTTTGAAGGATTCCGACTTCTGTGAGTGTCCATCGAAGACAAGAGTATCATCAAGAGGAACATTCTGATGGGTGACAAGTTTGATGGCTTCCTGTGCGACAGCTCCTCCAATGAGAGATGCAATAATGTGCGGCTCGTTGGCGCCATATCGAACAATTTCTTCGATAGCAATTGCTGGGAAAAGGGCAGTGGCGCGTTTCACTAAAGTGGCGTCCTGAAACGTCGAAGATATAGATTGGGAACACAACACATGGTTTTTATATCGTAAATAGCGAGAGCTTTTGGCGAAGTATCCTCAAAATTACCTTGGTTTCAGCGAATATATCGTTAATTTTTTCCGTTAGATCCTCACAATCGATGGATAACGTTTTGGGGCTTGTGTTAGTAGCGGTCTAAGATCAAAATGTGAATTAAGAACTTTCAAAAATGGGCCAAAAAAGTTAAAAGACTACAGGGCCTGTATAAGAGATAACTCACCTGTTGTGACGATGCAATTATTCCTTGGAGACGGCGGTTCAGGTCTGTTTTATCCATGTCAACCGGAACTCCATTGGTTCCGGGATAGCGGTTCTTTTCTACGTAGAAGCGGTCCGCTGCTTTCAGAAGAACATACCACACTCTAGGATCCACAACAATTGGCGACTCTTCCAAATTTTCTGTAGGACTAATCGCATCCAACAGCTTCTTCAAGCCCTTGTCCACGTCATGTCGGAGGGACGTTCCATCAATGACACTAATAGCAGCAGTGTGTTTACACATTTGTTGACAGCGCGCAATTGACATGTAGTCATCGATAGGTGCTTGCAAGTGTTCTTGAGCTGCTTCCCTTGCGTATTCGAAAACCTCGTCAGCATCACGCACAGCCTAAACACACGATAATGTTTCAGGGGTTCACAGTGGTTATGCAAACCTTGTCATGGTAAACTCGCAATAGATTTGCATAAGATTTTGAATCACTGAACATGTCGGGAAGAACCCCACTGACAGGCAGTTCTCCATGCTTCCAAACAAACTTCTTCAAAGCAATGGCAAATAACCAAAAGGCAGTTGGTTTTTCAGCGTTATCAATTTCATAAAAACGCTCAGATTTTAGTAGCACCTGATTTAAAGAGTCCGGAATCTGCAACTTTTCTGATAAAACCTGTAAAATAGTACAAATTACCTTGTTCTTTTGGATGCTACGAATAATATTCTGTTGCGCTTCTGCAAAATTCAGAGCATCTTTGGCTCCGTGTTCGTTCGCGCGTTGCATCGATGCTAAAACACGTTCAAACTCCTTTCGCTTTTTGTACACATCAGGAAAGTCGTTGCTCGTTTCGCAGCATTCAGCTCGCCATTTTTCGAGAGCTTTGAAGTACAGAACTCCAAAGGGCACGTGCGAGTGCTGTTCGTAGGTCATTGCATCAAGATCGATTCCATTGATGAAATCAACAAGTTCGGGAAATGGTTTCTCCAAGCGGAGGTCGTTGACTTTATGTTCATAGTTGGCGTTTGAGATTGTGTGTTCCCGGACACTAATTCTGATGGTCCCGATCATTCCATAAACACTGAAATCCAGCCATTATAATACTCATAGCAAGAAGCAGCTTACCGTGTATAAATGAAGGGAATGTTCCGTGAATAGAGATGATCGCTAACAGCTAGAGCAGCAGAATCCAATAAGTTGGCACCGATTACGATGGAAAACGCTGATATTTGCTCCAACTGATCTTCTTGGAACTCATCCACAGATTGCAGAAGACAGTCACCGCTAACGGAAGGATTTAGCTCCTTCAAGAGTTCCAAAGTAACACTGGCGCGATGCTCCCCAAGATGACGTCGTTCGACGAAAAAGTTCTGTCCAAGATCAGGCTCCGTAACAATTGCCGAGTCGATTATCCGGACGAATTGAACTCCTGCGAGAATCAAGTTCTTCAATACCTCGCAACCAAGAGCTGAAGACCCCAGCATGCACACACTGGTCTTTCCGATGCACGCCTGGCCGTCATCGCCCCACAGTCGCAACTGTCTGTCGTATCGGTTGGCCATTGCGAATTCTGAAAAGGGCAAATTCATCAGATCGTCACAAGGAAAGCCCTAAAGAAGACGGAATCAAAGCCACGACTATTTAATGCAATCATTGTGGTAGGTAAAACCGAGCGCTGACAAGTGAATGATAACATAACTGAATAATTCCCTTTAATAGAAGAAATCATGGCAGAAGTCGATGCGAAATTGTTGCAGCTTTTCGCGCTGCAACGCTTTCAAGTCCAATTGAAGCGATGCGAAGGTCTCAATACGAATTTCCTGATATGTTTTCGACGTTGTCGGCCTCAGAGTACAAGTACACATTCCCGGGGGCAAGAGGATTCTTCTGCAGTTTGGATTTTCAGTGTATTTGAGGAATGGAGCTGATTAGATTCTGAATACACGTTTTCTTGGCAAGCATTCGTTCTGTTCTTTCCTTGTCGATTCACTCCTTGGGTGATGTAATTTTTGGTAATCCGAGTTACGATTGCGTCATATCCTGTTTTGTGATTCAGCGATGGGTGTCAACTTATGTAATCCTCATCGTCTCTGGTGGCCACGTGGTCCTACTGCGGGGATGGAATCTAGTGGATGTTTTCATTTTTTGTCGGTGTCAGACTATATTTGTGTTACACTTGAGGGTTTTATGGTAATTGCGGTATGTGTAAAGGTGTTATTTCAATTGTGTCACGTTGTGTGTCCCTGAAAACATTCCTGTTTGCTTGATCATCGCGGGGGTATTGTGTAGCTTTCCTTTATGGTTTGTTTTAGGGTACCTACAAGCGATTGTCATGGCTGCTAAGGAACGTAGAAAGGTAGCTGAACTGCTTGCAGAAGAGGCAAAAATTCAGAAGTTGTGGGAAGACGCCAAAGTGTACGAAGAGGATGCGGCCGATGACGAGTGAGAAACAACTAGAAACGACTATTAACTAGAAACGCTTTCAGCTCATCAAAGTATATGGCCACGTTTCCTTATCCCTACATGAATGGTACTCTTCACTTGGGTCACAGTTTTACAGTATCCAAAGCTGAGGTAAGCATCGAAGCTTTTGATGGCGGGACATTGCGGCTGATTTTGTTTAGTTTGCTGTAGGCTACCAGCGTCTCCGTGGTAAGAAATGTTTGTTCCCATTCGGGCTGCACTGCACCGGAATGCCGATCAAGGCGTGTGCGGACAAATTGAAGCGAGAAATGGAAGACTTTGGGTTCCCTCCCAAGTTCCCTGACCACGTGGAGACCGTAAAAGAAGACGAAGTTTCCGCTCTTGATGAAATCATGAAGGACAAAAGCAAAGGAAAGAAGGTTGGCACCACAAAAGAGCGCTCGTTTCCTTTGCTGACTATCTCTGTTTCAGAGCAAAGCTGTTGCTAAGACTGGCGCAGGCAAGTTCCAATGGCAAATCATGGAATCCATTGGACTGACGGATGAAGAGATTAAAAAGTTTGCTGACCCAGTGCATTGGCTGGGATATTTCCCGAATCACGCAATCGCGGATCTGAAACGAATGGGAGTGAAAGTGGATTGGCGCCGTTCCTTCATCACCACCGACGCGAATCCCTACTACGATTCCTTTGTCCGCTGGCAGTTTTACAAACTCTCCGCTGGAAAACGCATTGACTTTGGAAAGCGCTACACCATTTTCTCGCCCAAAGATGGTCAACCTTGCATGGACCACGATCGTGCTAGCGGCGAAGGAGTTGGTCCTCAAGAGTATACTCTGGTCAAGATGCAAGTTTTGGATCCAAAACCGCAGATTTTGTCCAAAATCGACAAGCCAGTCTTCCTGGTTGCTGCAACCTTGCGTCCCGAGACGATGTACGGGCAAACCAACTGCTTCTTGCATCCTGACATCAAGTATTCGGCATTCTATGTTGGTGCTAATGAAGACGAAATCTTCATTGGAACGGAACGCTCCGCTCGCAACATGAGTTATCAAGGATTTACCAAAGAGAACGGTGTCATCCACTATGTTCCTGGGCTTGAAAAAGTGCTCGGCAGTCAACTGTTGGGTGCTGCAGTGAGAGCTCCGCTCGCTACTAAGTACCAAACGGTGTACGCGTTGCCAATGCTGACCATCAAGGACGACAAGGGAACTGGCGTTGTTACCAGTGTCCCATCTGATTCTCCAGACGATTATACAGTGCTGAATGAATTGAAAAAAAAGAAGCCCCTTCGAGAGAAGTATGGTATCACTGACGAAATGGTTCTTAATTTTGAACCGGTAAGCGAAACATCATGTGCTTTTGTAAATGTGAGATTGTAGGTTCCAATTATGAAAATCGAGGGTTACGGTGACTGTGCGGCCGAGGATGTTTGTAAAAGACTGAAAGTTGAAGGTCCAAGGGATTATGTCAAGCTTGAAGAAGCGAAGAAAGAGGTCTACTTGAAGGGTTTCAACGACGGCGTGATGACCGTTGGAAAATACATTGGTCAGAAGACCGCTGATGTCAAAAAACTCATTCAAGCAGACCTCGTTGCTGAGAACCTTGCCTGTAGGTATAACGAGCCCGAGAAGAAGATCATTTCCAGATCTGGCGATGAGTGCGTTGTGGCTCTCTGCGACCAGTGGTATTTGAGTTACAATGATGTCGAGTGGAAGGCGGATACCAAGCGAGCTCTCGAGAAGACAAACACCTACTGCGAAGAGACTCGCAAAAACTTGGATCATACCATTGATTGGCTTCACGAGCACGCGTGTTCTCGTTCTTATGGCCTAGGAACGAAGCTTCCTTGGGACCCACAGTACCTAATTGAATCTCTCTCCGATTCGACCATCTACAGCGCCTACTACACGGTTGCCCACTTCTTGCAATCCGATCTGGAAGGTCAGCAAGAGGGTTCATTGAATATCAAGTTTGTTCAAACTCTTTCTTCGCTGCTATAAAACAGAACTTCAGGGCAGAAGATTTGACCGAAAGTTGTTGGGATTATGTCTTTCTTGGTGCGCAGTATGTAGCTGACAAAATGCCGATTCCAAAAGAAAAACTCGACAAAATGCGAAAGGAGTTTTTGTACTGGTACCCTGTTGATATACGGGTCTCCGGCAAGGATCTAATTCAAAATCATCTCTCGTACTATCTATTCAACCATGTGGCCGTCTGGAAGGACCAACCTGAAATGTGGCCACAGGGAATCCGAGCAAATGGACATCTCCTCATTAACAATGAAAAGGTGCATAATGAAACGTGCTTTACTTCTAACAGGGTGAATTTTGCAGATGTCGAAGAGTACAGGAAATTTCATGACTCTTGTCGATGCTATCGAGCGATTCTCCGCTGATGGAATGCGGTTCTCATTGGCTGTAGGTGGAGTTGTGTTTGATTTCTTTTAATGATATCTTTAAGGATGCCGGAGATATGGTAGAAGATGCCAACTTTGTCGATGAAATGGCGGATGCTGCAATTTTGCGTCTTTACACGTTCAGATCGTGGGTGAAGGAAATCTGTGATTTGAAGAAAGAAGGAAAACTCCGCACTTCCACAGAAACAGACGGATTTGCAGATCGCGTTTTCGTTAATTATCTCAATAAGGCGATCGTCGAAACAGCCGCGCATTTCGAAGCGACTTCTTTCAAGGAGGCACTTCGGACAGGTTTCTACGAGTTCCAGGTAATTGGATCGAAAGATTGAGATGATAAGGTGTTGAGCTTGTTTCAGTCTGCTCGGGATCGATATCGCGAATTGTGCGGCGGAGATTCGAAAATGCGCGAGGATCTCGTTTTCCGATTCATCGAAGTTCAAGTCGTGATGCTGGCCCCGATTTGTCCCCATATCTGCGAACAGGTGTGGCAATCGATTGGCAAAGAAGGCTTTGTGATCAACGCTAGTTGGCCGATTGCGGGAGAGGTCGATGAGTGCGCGCTAGAAGAAGGAAAGTATTTTGATGAATGCATTCGTCAATTCCGCTTGAACTTGAACAATCGCATGCATCCGAAAAAGAAGCCGGCTCAGCCGATCCAACAGCCTACCGATGCTACAATCTACATTGCTGAACAATTTCCGACCTGGCAGAAACAGGTCTTCAGCATCTTGGCTTCTCTCTATGAGCAAAACGGGGGAACATTTCCCGATAACAAAGTGATTTCAAAACGCCTTGGCGAAGAGGAATCTTTGAAGAAAGTTATGAAAAAGACGATGCCGTTCGTGCAGTCAATCAAGCAGAAGGTCGAGAAGTCTAACGAGAAGACAATTGAAGTGTCCCTCTGGTGTCCCTTCAATCAGAGAGAAGTCTTGGAGCAGAATAGCGACTACATAAGAAGTACTCTACAGTTGACGGATTTGAACATTCGGGACACCACTGAACAAGGAATCGAAGAGAAAATTATTGAGCAAACCGTTCCTGGATCTCCCGTAATCATGTTCGCGTAAATTATGTAACGTGGTTTAAATTATTGTTACTTGTTTTACGTTCTATAAATATTGTGACGTTTTAATGGATTTTGCCGAGAAGCTGTTTGGGTTTTTTGTTTCCGTGTCTACTGTATTCTCTGTGTCTTTAGGGACGACCATTTGGTTATTTTTAGAATGGCGTCGTCGGGGAATGATGTTGGTTCTCTCGAAAGGATGGTCGCCGCGTCGAGTGGAGCTCTCATCACTGCACTAATGAGTGAGATTGGGCGAAACCGTGACGGGTTTAAGGTTTTCTGCTTCAGTGACGCCAATGGATGTGGTGAAGATTCGGTTGCAACAGCAGGTGAAGCCTCTCTCCAAAGGAAGGTGTTTTCTTTACCACAACGGACTCATGGATCATCTCTGCACGAGTTGTGCGGAACCTGCTCCAAAGATGCCTTGCGAGTGGTACGCACGACCAGGACATTTCAACGGAACATTTGTTAGCGACACGTTGGATGACCGTAATTCCATTCACTGTTTAGGATGCTTTTGCGAAAATCACGAGGGTCGAGGGGATTCGGTCGCTGTGGAGTGGACTTTCTCCGACTCTGTACGTGTTTTCTTCAAAATTTGGTGACCGCGGTTTACTCTAGGGTTTATGCAATTCCATGTACCGTATTTTACTTTTCGATTTATGACGCTCTGCTTGGGTCCATGCGAAATGCCATTGGCGATAGTCTCTACAACCCCATGTTTGCTGGGGCGTTGGCTCGTTCTGTTGCTGTGACTTGCTTTTCGCCATTAGAAATGGTTCGGACGAAAATGCAATCAGAGAAACTTACCATCACACGTATCGTTTTTTGTTATTGTAGTCAACCCTATTTTCGCTATTTTGTAGAATTACGAACAGCTGTGCAGGTGACAGTTCGAAATGATGGATTCGCCGCTCTTTGGAGAGGGTTAGGACCGACAATCATGCGCGATGTCCCATTTTCAGGTAACGATTTTGTTCTTCTTTGCGTCTGAATGCGGTTGTACTCTTCAGCTCTGTACTGGACAGGTTTGGAGAACCTAAAGAAGCAATCTTTGAAGTTTTTGGATCGCAAGGAGACGTCCTTTGCAGTGAGCGCCTTATGTGGTGCAACTTCGGGCGCGTTCTCCTGCATTTGTGACAACTCCGTTTGACGTTATTAAAACACACCGTCAGATTACCCTAGGACAAGTGAACAACAACGGCGACAGTGCTGAAAAAGTCCTGCGAAGTCGGCTTCTGAAGTTGAAGTCACCGTCAACTTACTCGATAATGAAGGAAATTGTCGCGACACAGGGATACAAGGCACTATTTACAGGTATGCCACCGAAACGCTTGAATACCGAGTTAATCAACCTTTAGGACTGATTCCCAGAATTGCGAAAGTTTCTCCTGCATGTGCAGTTATGATCGGTTCTTACGACTATTTCAAGTTATTCTTTTCTCATCGCAACAAGAATCGTGCCAACTGATCTCAAGAACACTTACTTGTTTGTTGTTGTTGTTTGTTTGTTAAATGTTTCGTCGCTTGGAAACCAGTGGAGAATTAATAAAGTGTTGATGAACGAAATGACGAATTTGAGGCACTTCAAGGCACGGCCTTGTGATCCTAGAAGCACAGTTTGGTCGTCAAAAAGTTGGCGTTCTGGAATGTCCGGAGGACTGGATTGCGCAGATCGAGTGGAACTCGTTCACGAGCAGACCTCATTTGCTTCTTCTTGCTTTCATGACCGCGTTCTAGTGCGAATTCTCTCAACGAGGGAGGGATCATGCTGAGCCGCTGACGTTGCTTTTCCCTCCCCTCCGAAGCGTGGAGTTGCCTTCGATCTCTGCTGATCTCAGATGATTGCCGTGGTAAACGAAGAGTGCAATCGGCTTCCGTTCGCACGCGTCCGTTCTTCGAAGACGCTTATCGAAGGATTCTGTTTTGTGTGTCCAATAAATCGATCGGAAATCCGATGAGAAAGCGAGCTGTAGGATGGGTGTTCATCATTACCAAGAAACGACCAAAAAAGCGAAAACTCGTCATCGATCATGCGAGTTTCTCACTGTTTCTTCGCTTTCTCTTCGCACAAACGCAACCTGCATTCGGTGACCTTCCTTCACACTCGCGGCACGTCTCTTAAAAAGTGACTTTGCTTGCAGGAAATCAACGCGATCGTGTTGCTCCCGCTCGCCAAATCGCACGAAACTCACCGTTGCTAATTCCTCTGCAAATCCAACTTCTCTTCTCTCCCTCGCTCGCTCCCACCTTCGCTCCACTCGTTTCCCACAATCGGCGCCTTAGGACCCCTCAAATCCTACGCGGGAATCCGAATAAATAATTTAGTGATTACCCGACGGCAAATATTTGCTCGAAAACGACGAATCGCCGTTGCCCGCGGACCCAATTTAGTCGTCGACTCAATTCCTTCGCAATCTGAGGCTCAATTTGCATATAAACGTGATCGCGGCCCGGTTTTAGGCGGTGAGGGGAAACAATTATTCTTGCGTCATCCGTTCTCGCGGCGCCGTGTGAAAACGGGGCTTGGGTCTGTCCGTGTTCGTGTGTGCGCAGTGCGCTAATAGAGATTGCTCTGCAGAAGACGCCGCTATGGATTCCGAAGCGTTCAGAAAGCATGGAAAGGAGATGGTCGACTTCATCGCCAACTACTGGGAGGGAATTCGCGAACGCACTCCGCTGCCCGACGTCCAACCCGGATACATCTCCAGTTTGGTGAGTGCCACACACAACGCCAGCCATGCACTCACGTTCCATTTCAGGTTCCTTCATCTCCACCCGAAAATCCGGAATCCTGGCAGAAGATCTTCGCTGACATCGAACCTGTGGTGCTCAACGCGAACACCAACTGGCATCATCCACACTTCTTTGCCTACTACCCGACCTCTCTCAGCTACCCTTCAATCATGGCCGACATGCTGAGTGGGGCGATCGCAAGCATCGGATTCAGCTGGGTATGCCGTGCTCCTGGGTTTATACAAGGATTGTTTCGTTTAGAAGTCGAGTCCGTCGATGACCGAACTCGAAATGGTGTGCACCGACTGGTTGGTCAAAGCTCTTGGATTGCCCGACTTTTTCCTCAATTCTCACGACGGTCCGGGTGCTGGAATGATCCAGAGCACCGCGAGCGATGCGACTCTTGTCGCACTTCTCGCTGCGAGAGCGCGCGCTGTGAATGTAGGCTGCAATGGAGGTATTTGCAATTAAATTCTCGTTTAGAAGTACAAGCAGCGGATGGAGAGCACCAAACTCGGTTGGGTTTTCTCGAATGTGAACAAACTGATTTCGAAGGTGAACGAGGCGAGGAAGGATGGAGGCAACTCGGAGATCCTCAACCCTGAGAACCACGACCCGGCAGTGCTGCAGAAGCTGATCGCGTACACTTCCGACCAGGGTCACTCTTCGATCGAGAAGGACGCGATGCTCGCAGGCGTGAAGCTGAGGAAGTTGAAGAGTGCGATCGACGCGAAACTAGGGAACTACAGCGTACGCGCCGAAGTACTCGAAGCGGCAATCGCAGAGGACAGGGCGAACGGACTTATTCCGTTCGTTTTGGTCGCGACCGTCGGCACAACGAGCACATGTGGCGTCGAATCGATCACCGAATTGGGTCCGATTTGCAATCGCGAAGGCATTTGGCTACATGTGGACGCTGCGTATGCAGGCAGCTACCTGATCTGTCCGGAGTATCGTTACCTCTCTGAGGGAGTTGAGATGGTCGATTCATTCAATTTCAACGCCCACAAGGCTCTGATGGTGAACTTTGATTGCTCGCCGATGTGGTCAGTGGAGAGAGGCTTCAAACAAACAGCGTATGATGAGGATTGTTTAGGTTCAAAGACGCGACCGAGGCGGTGAGCTACTTCGACGTCGATCCCGTGTACTTGAAACACGAACACCAGAAGAAAGCAGCCGATCTCCGGGTATTCCGCGTCAGTTCTTCGTTTCTCTTATTCTCTCATTTAGCATCTGCAAATTGCCCTTGGTCGACGCTTCAGATCTCTTAAGATTTGGTTCGTCCTCCGTGCGCTCGGCATCGAACACATTCAGAAGCACCTAAGAACCGTAAGTATTCTCCGGCGCCTTACTTTCCAATTGCGGAGTTCAGATGGAAGAACGCGCCAAGGAATTCGCGGAAATCGTGTCGAAGGACGATGAATTCGAGCTCGTCGTCCCGCAGCATCTCGGCCTTGTTTGCTTTCGTCTGAAAGGAACGAACGAAATAAACGAGAAGCTCATCGCTGCGGTGAATGAAGACCGCAGAATCCATTTGGTGCCTTCGACCACACACGAAGTGTTCTTCCTTCGGCTTGCCGTGTGCAATTCTGAAACATCGTCGGAAGACATTCGTTTTGCCTACAAGGTCATCAAGGAAGTTTCCCAGAAAATCGCGTAATTCATTCTTTTGTATAACTCGTAAACAAATACATTTTCTCCATTCCATGGCCACTTTCGACAGTAAACCCAGGAAGCGGGGGCTTGAGAGCATTGCCAGTTGAAGCATCGCTCGCCTCAGTTGTTTCATGCAATCGCAGAACATCTCCGTCGTCTCCACAGTACTAGACTCATAAATCACTGACGATGACGCGGGGCGCAGCGAGTAATCTTTAGAATTATTTATTTCAACGGTGATATGATGATTTGAACCTTTTGCGAACATTCCAGAGCGCATCGGGAGTTGTGAATGGAGCTGAGAACCACGTATGAGGATGACGGAAGGAGATTATTATTACAAACACACGCATTTCAGACAACAATGTACACATAATAACAACTCTTCGGAACGAAGACGACGGAGATTTCGATGGCGAACGGGATTCGGGAGTTAGGAGAGGGATAAAGCCTACGGTAGCAGATCTCTACGGCAATCGATGGGACTCAGAATTGCACCTTAAGGGGACGGGCGGTCTCGGAGAGGAATAAATATTTCGAAAGAGTCAAGCACACTGAGAAGAAGCCGAAGGGCGGCTGAATGGGACTGAAGCGCAGTCACGTCTGAGATTTGTCGGAAGGGCGTCTAACGTCGCTGGTCGACGTCGTTTTTGGATTCCTTGGAGGAGGGCATGTAGCAGAGACCCTCGTAGCAGGCGGGCGCGTCGGTAGGACAGTCGCTGCACTTGGGTTTGTTCTGTGTTGCCCACGTGAACGCCGGAACCTAAAGGAAGCGAATGAGTCGAGATTAGAGGCAATTTTAGTGGTTTTGGTCGATTAGAGAGACGTCAACGCGTTGGAAGCAGTCAGTCTATGCGCCTTTGGCAGCCCGCGATTAGTACTGTAGGTTGGGAGTACTGTAGGTGTGAGACCGGGCTGCCAAGCGTTACTTTCGGGATTAAAAGAGCTACTAACCGCGTAAAGCTGTCCGTTTCCAGTTACGAATACCGTATTCCCCTGAGGGTTGTAGTGGCAGACGAAGACGTGGCGGTGGCCGCGGCCCTGCACGCCCCACACGTCGTTGCACCGGGCGTATCCGCATCCGACGAGGTTCGTTTGAGCCCAGACGACCTGAAAAGAGAAGGTTTAGTTAGGTCGGACGGATTAGGTATGCTTTTTTGAAGACGAGACGTTTGCGCGATCGAATTTTGCGATAAAATTCCTTTGGCGACTGATTAATTGCTCTCGCGCCAAGCGTCTCGAAGTGTTACAAACGGAGACGCAGCGACGACCCGATCGAAGCGCGAATCCGCAGATCTCCGTCGGCGGTAAAGCAGCACCCCTCCTTCAAGCCCCTTCCCATCGGTCATCTCGTCGACGGCAAATAAATAATGACTTCTTCCTACTTTCGCAGGGCGCTCCGACGGCCAAAGATCGCGCGCCGCTTCAGGGAAAATACGCACCGGTCGCTAACGCGGTTCACTCCGCGCACGACGACCCTTGCAGCAATTGTTTTCGTTCACAAAAGCGGTTTCCTCCTCGATTCCCCGCGGCGATTACACAGAAGGGAACATTCCCTCTCTGTCGCCTGCGTTACCGTAATTCCTGACAACTCACCTGGACATAGTGACCGCAGCAGTGCTTGTAGGCGTGGTTGCAACCGCAGCGAGGGTCATTCACTTCCTGGAACCAGCGTTCGACGGCGTCCGAGTAGTTGGCGTACGGCGCGGCCCAGATGTTCTCTCCGACATTGACGCGGTCGCGGGAGTGGCGGAAGTCGCAGCGATTCGCGTGGCGCTGCGCACTCGCGGCGAGTTCGTCGGACCAGTAGAGCATCCGCATGTCGGTGGCGGGCACCTGAAATCCCCCGGGTCAACGTGGCCTTCGTACACCGGAAACTGACCAGCTTGCGGAATCGGTTGTGCTCGTTGGTGATCCACATCTTCAAGTAATCGTTCGGCGGTTCGGACGAAACCAACATGTTTGGGAATTGATTGAAGTCTTGGTAGTAGACGGCGCGCTTTTCGCGCTCTGCGGCATCTTCGCCGGTGGGTCCGGAATGGGAGATCTCGGCCTGGCCGAGGAGACTGTTGACAGTGAAGGCGGAGACGGCGGTGAAGTCGAGGGCGAGGAAGAAGACGGCGAAGGAGGCCAAGTCGAGTCGCGAAGAAGGAAACATTTTCGATTCTGCAACGGAAAGTTGATTTCGGGCGAAGAGGACGCGACAGAGAGTGACGACGGAATGATGTAGATTTGATTAATCGCGACCCTTAACCCCAAAGTCCTCCGTTACCGTACCTGAGTGGATGAGTTTAATAGATTTCCCAAAGAGGTCGTGGTTCGAGAGGGAAAGAAGAAGAAAGAAGGATTAAAAGTGTGCGAGACGGTAAGTCGATCGAGATTACGGTAGCATAGAAGGAATATGGGATAAGAGGGATTAAGTGGAGGTTACGGTCGTCGTGGGTGGTCGAGGGACGTTCGGAGGAGAGAGAGGACACACGCCCGAGCTCTGGGGTGGCGGGTTCGTTGTGTGGTACCGAAAGCAGTCGGTCGGGAGAAGAAGATTCTCGAGAGACGACCGGGGTTGCACCCGACTCCGCCCACCCACGAAGATGAAAAAAAGGGAATTCGAGAGAGACGAAGATAGATGTGGAAACGGCGGGCGAGCGCAAAAGTAAACAGACGACGACCCGAATCGCCGTTGCAACAAAGATACCGTAATCCGACAGTTGGCAACATTGCGCCTGGCAATCGCTCCGGCCACTCAGAAAGGCGTTCTAGGTACGGTAACGGGCGAACGGAACAACCACACACGAAGTCTCGCGCACCGCCGAATCGCGTCAACGAGCAATAAATCAGCGGTCGAAATCCGCGGTTTAATGAGCGGAAATGAGTCCTTTGGGCTGCCCGCCACGGGCGCCTTTGGATTCCTTGGCTACGGTCTTCATTCCGATCTTTCGAACGCCGAAACCAAAGTTTGGCGGCTGGTGTGATCGCGTGGCGGCTTGATCAACGCCGCTGAGCGTCTTTTCCACTTTTTTGCACACAATTTAGCAGCCGAAGGCAGCAGATCCATCAATGAAACGGAGAGAAGTTACGTCAGTCGAGGCGACGAGCGCGCGGTCGCTGAAGAACGCGGTCGTCGTCACATGTGATCGTCGCGGGCGTTCGCGCCGGAAACGCGATTGACTGTACTTTGGAGGAGTGAATTAGAGCTTGTGGACGTGGCCTTGGGAGAGTGCAAAACAGCGATTTTCTGGTTGCCTGAGTTGAGCAGAAGCCGAGGAGTTAGTTCTTGGGAACGAATGGAGAACTCAGATTAGAATAAGTGGAGCGTTAGTAGAGGGACGGAGGGAATTGAGCATCAAGGGTGAATGCACGTCGACTCAGCAGCCGAGAAGAAGCAAACGATGCCCACAGGAGAGCAGAGCGCGTTCGCTGATGATGAACTCGAAGTGAGGAAAACGGACCTTTTGTAGCGTTTTTTGTCTCTACTGTGTGCTGGCAGAACTTGTAACAAAGCAGTAAAGGGGTGGAGCTTCACTTTGTTACTTACCATTACAATCAGGGCTACTGGAACGACCTGCACTTTCAAGGGGGTTAGTGGCCGCTGCAGAGAGAAAGCGAAGGAACTGCACAGGATGGAACACTTCCTCCTCCTCCTTCGCTGCACAAAACTACCGTAGTGGACGCCGTTCGCGGCGCGTTTTGCAACTTGTTGCGAACAACAAAGGATTCGGAGGCTTCGCTCCTCGCTCCGCCGCCGCGTTTCCGTCGACGCGCGAAGCGGCGACCTTGGAAGTCGTCCGCGGCGATGACGACGATGAAGACGCCGACGGAAAGGGCGAGAGGGCAGCAGAGGAGCGAAAGGATACAAAAAGAGATCTATTAGCCACAATTCGAAGAAGACGCGCGTTGTACGGGTCGTAAAAATAAAAATCCGAGCGAACGCGCAGCGCGTTCGTGAACTCGTAAATGCAAACTTTCACTTCCTCTCCGCCGGCGCACAAAGCGCGCGAACGAACGACAATTAAGTTCTGCGCGGAATCGCTTGAGGGAAACGCCGGGAAGCGACAGTTTGAAACCGCTGCGCACCTTTCGTCGTCGAAATTGATTTGCGAAGACGCGAGAGACGAGCGGAGCACCGGAAACCGTCTCTTCTCGGCCGTTTTCTCGATTCTCGGGTCGATCGGTAATCGCCGACTAGCGGGGAACGCAAAAAATGGACGCGTGGAAATGTCGATTGAAGCAGGTGCCGTACCGTCTCTGCGCATCTCCAGCGGCAGTCCGTCTAGAGCTCATAGCGGAGCGTTTAAAGCACCGGAGAGAGCGGTAGGGTACGGTAGAGGACAACGTTGCGAACGGCGCTGAAGTAACCGAACGATTGGATGCGGCGAAGTGACAGCGAGTGTCAAAGCAAAGCGCAGCCGCTGATTTACGGTCATGTAGCCGAGAGCGAACGCGAAAGACGTCTTAAGGAGGCGAAAAAGCGTCCGAAGGGGAGGTTCCGAACCGCGAAACTCTCTGAATCATGTCGGGAAAGACTTCGGGCTTTATAGGATGAGCGGACGCGAGTTTTTGTCGTTTTCCGCATAAATCAACTCTCGGAGGCCGGGGGAGGAAATCAGGTTACACGGGAGGACGCCAGTCGCAGTGGCGCCACCGCCAATTACTTCGAATTAACGCGAAACGGAGACGACCGGCGAACTCGGGGATTTTCGAGAGTTCGGAGGGCAGAGTGGATGGGATGAATGAGTAATGCGCAGAAGGTCGTCGCGCAGGAGCTAATTCAATTAGTGAATCACTTCCGCCGTGCACTTTGTACGACCTGGGGTTACGGTAGTCACTCAAATGTGCTTTACAAATCGAATTAAACGATTTTGCTTTTTTGAATCGGTTTGTGAATTGGGAACATTCGGCGTTCCTTTTTGCGACCGTCGTTCTCTGCTAAGTTCTAAAAAGCGCGAAATCTCACTCTGCGGAGGTGTAGTAATTGCTTCCGTGCTCGTTCCATGATGTGAATTCCTGCGCGCCTCCTCCGCTCCCTCCGAACTCGTTACTTCGCCCCCAAAATTGTGTCGATGTCACTGTTTTGTCCTTTTCAAGGATTCGGCGTTCATCGCGGAAGGACGACCGTGCTCTCCGAGGAGCGTCTCTCCGAGGAACCGGATGGCTGCAAGAGAGTCGTGCACTTTTACAAGAGTCATAAGTGTCGCTGAGTCAGTAAGTGGCGAGTTGCAAACGAATGATGGGAAACCAAAGATTGTCGTTGTGTGGTTGTTTCCGAATCAATCAAACTCTTCGTTTTTTGGCGTTTTCGGCAAATTCGTTTCTTTTCAGTCGCGCTTTCCGGTCACGGGCTTTGACGATCGCAACATTTCGTGCGTCAGTTCCTCTTTCGACTTTTTGCGCCGCTGGCGCTGGACGAACACGTTCTTCTCAGATTTGCGCAATTTCGACTTTTGCAAGCGTCCAAACTTTCCCCATCCGATCAACCGCTCTGCGCTTCCTCAATCAATCAGAGAATCAAAAACTGTTGCATCTCCTCTGATTTACGTTTCACACGAATCCCGAGATTCCGCCGCGAATCCGCCGCGACGCTGCGAATCGTCGGCGCAGCGGCGAGTGCAATCAGAATGCGCGCGTCGCCCCGTTCGTCCGCTGTAAACAGCGATCGCCGTCGCGAACGTCCTCCGTCAAACGACCCGAGGCGATCCGAGTGGCCAGCGTCGCGCTCATCGATGGCGACGTTCAGTCTGCGGCGTCGTGCACACCCGGAGGAACCCCTCCTCGGCGACGTTGCGCGAACAAAGACCGCTCGGGGCGATGATTGAACGATTCGCGGAGAGACGAGGAGCGAAAAACGAAGAAAATGGCGAAAAGTTGTTAATGTAAACAATGGACGACGCAATGCGGTCAACGGAAGTCGGGCAAATAGGTTCGATTCTTACTGTATCCGCGTGATTACTGTATGCGGATAGTGTAAACAGAAACAGAGAGAAACTTTTGTGTTCTCGTCGCCGAGTTGTTACACAGAGAACTCCGGTTGCAGAGGCATTTGGGAACGCGTGTAGATCGGAGGTCTGCGAGCGCCATTCGAGTGTTGCTTCGCTGATTCCTGCGAAATGAGCGCCGATCCTTGTTTGCGCGCTCAAAGATGCCAAGTTGGATGCAAATTGCCGCCAAAGGAGATCGTTTGCAACAAATGCGATGATGAATGATCGCGCAAATGGAAGACGACGATTGTTTACTTCGCCTGAGGGCATTTCCCGCGTTATATTTACCGACTTTTTCGCTTCTTCTTGCGACGCTTCTTTCGACGCGCCGCCGCTGTCAGTCCAACTCTTCGTCACCGATTTCGTGCTCCTCGACACGAGGAAGTGACTAGCGTCGAGTGAAACTGTGCTCGTGTGCGGAGTGCGTCGCTCCTCTGATTCCTGACCCCTGCGACCTTCTAGTAAAGTGCAGCTGTCTGTGTGCAACAAAGGACATTAAACTCCTTAATTAGCCCCAATGTCTCTTGGAAACCTGAATTGCAAAGTGCAACGCGGTGCTGCAGCATCTGATTTTATCGTCGAACGTCGTCGCGACTGCAGATTCTGAACCTTTTTGCACTTCCGGTCGCATTCCTCGCTGTCTTCTTCTCTTATTTGCCCTTCTTTGCTTCTTCGCGAGATGCTTATCGCGAGACGCAATCAAGCTCCCTACAGCAGCGACGTGTTCCTGTCGTGCGCCTCTAAAAAGTGTCCACTTGTTTTCGCAGAGAACGAGAATCCTGTTTTTCTCCTAGAATCACTTCGCAACTTTTTGTCTCCACAAAGATTAATGGCGTCGACGTCGTTCCCAGGCAGAAACTGTATGCGATTCGCAGATCTCCGCTCGCGCATTCGTTTTTGGTCTTCACGGAAACGAGTATCACGCGTCACAAATGTTGCGACTTGCGCACTTCCTCGTTTTTGCGCCTCGTTCCGGTCAATTTCCCGTCTTCATTGCACACCTCCTCGTTCCACTTCACGCGATCCCTATCTTCTCCAAACTTTCACGGGTGACTCAATCGCCGCCGCCGTCTGCGCGCTTCTTTCGCGGCAAAAGTGCGTTCGCGCGACGATGACGCGATCGCCGGCGATGCCAACGTGTTCGCTTCAATTCGGCCTACGGAAGTTGCGAAAAGCGCGCGATGATTGACTGATTAATTGAGGAACTGTGAATTCCCATAATCACCGTGCAGTGTTTTTTCTCATTCTCTCTCGCCTACGTAAACTCTTCGAAGCGGCACAATTGAAGAATACGATGCTGAGCAATCGGGTGATTGTGATCTCTCCACGCAACGATCCTGATTCGACTAAACTACCGTAACCTTGCGAGTTGCGGATCGACGACGCCAGGCAGTCTGTCGCGAACACCCGCGCGATCATCGCCCGAGGTCGTTCGCGAACCTGCGATCAATCAAGCGAGTTTACTTATCGGACAACAATCCAACAGGCAAAAGAAGGCCAACGCCAACAGGAAGTTAACTGTTTGAATTTGTCGCCCGAAGCGGTTGCGACACGACGATCGGCGGATTCCGCGAATCGGGGAGTGACGGACGGGAGATGCATAGCGGAGGAATATGACTGCGTGAATCTGCCGACGACGGTCGTGGATGGACCTGTATAGGATTCTCGTATCCGCCGTTTGAGATCGAGGCGCCGTCGATATTGCGGTGGTTTAAGTCGTCGTGATTCGAGTTAGCGGTGGAGAGCGTGATGAGGTCCCTACATCCGTTCATTGATACGCTAAAAAACAGTTTGAGAGCGAAGATGATGCTGAGAAGTCACCTCATGTGGATGTTTGTTGCGACGAGTCCTCCGATCTGCTGCGCGGTGAGGACGGCATCGTGAATGCTGGGAAAGAAGCAGCTCTTCGGAATCTCCTTGAACGCATTCAGCGCTTGGATCTGATCGCGAATCGTCGCGTTCACCGAAGCGAAGAAGAGTCGCGTCGACTTTGAATTCAGTTCGTTGTAAAGCTGAAACAGATTACTTTGTGCATGTGCGTCAACTATGGATTTTACCTCGGCCATGGCTTCCAGACCTACAGTGTCCACGTAGTTGATGGAGGAACAATCCAAAATAGCGATTTTCGTCAGCGACTGATCCACGTTCATGTTGTCGTAGTTCGGCTGAATGCAAATAGATTCTGAATTGAACGCGCTCACAAACCACGATATCTCCACTGATCAACAGGGTCGACCGCATCGAGATCTCCTTGAATCCACCCGCTCCGCAGTTGCTCTTCATGCTCCCCGTCCGAGTGCCGATTCCGACTGCCATGATTTGTCCCTTGATTTCTTCCACCAACTCGTGAATTTCTCTCTTGAATTGCGCGACATTTGCGAAGAGAAGCGGCGCTTCAAAGCGGATCACGGCGATTCCGTTCTCTTCGATCAGATCGCTACCGTAACGACTCTTCTCTGCGTAATACGAGCCCGAACCTGTGACGTTTACTAGAACTTGGCACTTTGGCCACTGCGTTCTGAACACGACCGTGAAAAGTCCGAAAATGACCGCAACACCGAAAGCGTCCGACGAATTCTTTACAAAAACTGCCGCCAGCGCACTCGAAATCCACGAAATCTAAAAAACAATGCCGTTTAGAGGATGATGATGAGGGGGTGACAATACCGTATCTACTGTGGAGAGACGACGCAACTTGGCAAGTGTGACTATTCCAGAAAACGTGGAACGGAGGCCGACAAGCGCAATGCAGGAGAGGACGCAGAGAGGGAGAGCGGCGAGCAGCGAGGTGCCCCAGAGGATCGCGGGGAGAACCACCGCGATCACGACGACATTGTAGAGCTGAATCGGATTCTGAGAGCGCGAGCGATGAATCACAACTTACGAGGGTTTCCGCGCCGACGTGCAGCAGCGTCTCCGATCGACTTGTTGAACATCCGATGGGAGCTCCCGAGAAGAAAGAAGTGAAGATCTCGAAGAAAGCGAACGTCATCGTCTCCTGCAATTGTGCTTGTAGGGCATGGCCGCGGGTACTGTACCTGTCTTTGGGAAACGGCGTATTTTTTGGTCTTTGCGATGTCCTTCGCGAGCTGCAAATGGACGCTGAGGGAGAAGAAGGCGATTGCAATTGCGTCGACTGCAAAGTCGCTGACGGCGTCGAGTTTCGGAAAGGAAACGGTGAATCTGAAGACGGACAACACGAAATGGGAACAGTTTCAGCGTCTGTTACCCCTCCTTCGAGTGTTGAACGGTGCGGACGTCGTACTTCTCGCCCGCTTCCATCACGAACGACATCAAAGTAGCGAAAATCAGCTGAAAAGAGAGAAAGCAGTGCGCGGAAGGGGTTTGCGGATAGCGTACGAGGAGAAATTCGAAGGGAAACGGCGCGTGGACTCGCATCTGAAGGAGGGGGTTGAGAAGCTGTTTGACGAGCAGAAGGAAGAGGAGAGAACAGGAGGCGAAAGCGACGACGAACGGATTGATCTCGCGGAAACAATGTTCCAGAGAAGCGAAGCACTGAAAGCGACAGAAGCGTGAGATTTGCGGGAAAGGGTTACGGTACCGCGATCGAGATTACGGTGTTGCAAGGGGCGCTGGGCGAAAGTTGAATGAGATGACTGAGTTGGGAAAGGCACGATTCGTGCGCCGATTCCGAAGGAGAATCCAGAGATGACGTGTGCGGGGACGTAGGAGAGAAGAAAGTCGAGGCGCAGGACGAAGATCAACAGCTGAAACGGAGAATCAAGATTGCGACCGGAAACACCGAGTGATTACGTGAACGCAACCTGTGAGGAGGGTTACGGTAGTCGCCAGTTGGTAGAAATCGACGGGTGGATGGTGAAGGAGTGTCGCGTTCTTCGAATCGAAGGCTTCGATAAGAATTCGATCGTATGAAGTGGCGGCGAAGCGTTCAATCGCGTTTCGAGTGAGAAAACTGACGATTATGTTGGTGCCTGAAGTGGATGGTTACGGTAGAACGAGGCGGAGGCAACGGACCAATGGAGGAGTGGTGCGAAGTGCCTGTGAAGACGTAGATGATAACAGGAAAGAGTGACGAAAAGAGTCCCGTGATTGGGGGAAGTCCGGCAATGAATGCGTACGCGAGAGCTGAAAGTGTGGATGTGAGACCAAAACCGAGAGTTTCGGCCCGTCTGAACTTCTTCCAATTTGTTCGTTCGGTCGAATTGATCTTCATCACTTTGAGCGCCGCTTACCTTGTGAGATAACATGCGCAGCGAGAACGAGCCCCGCAAACGCGTCGAAGGGGAGCGCATCCTTCCAGCGGTATTTCGGCAGCCAATCCGCAATCGGAAACCACTTCAGCAGGATCGAACAGCGCGGTGGTGACGTCGGGGGAATGGAGATGGCGAAGGAGTTGTTCACCACAAAGTGCTCCGCCGGTTTGTTTTCAGTTTGAGAGCGAACGACGGTGCTCAGAAGGCGACGGACGCTGCTGGAGCACCGGTGGCGCATCGAAAACTCTGGCGCGAATTCGATGCTTTTCTGACTCGACCGTCGGCGATTTCGCCGATTGCGCACGTAGTTGAACTTCGTGTCGAATTCGTCCTGAACGAACGGTGCGAGGGAGAAGCCGACTGCGCTACTCACCTGATTCATCGGCGCCCGATTCATCTTGTTGACTATCTGCGCTTGCTGGTGCTCCGATCCACAGGAACAAAGGACGGACACCATGGCGCTGCGGACTAACACGATCTCCTTTGGCTTCGTTTCATCGATAGGCGCGTGTTGAAGACTCTAAACGCCCCGGAAACACTTAAAAGGTGCAAACGCATCGCGAAGCAGAACAAACAGCGGCGCTTAATCATCCCTCCGTGGCTTCTCTCGCGAGGAGCGAAAGGCGCCGGGATTGGTAATTGAGGAGGAGATTGACGGGATTAGGCGCGTTGTGCAGGGCACCGCGACCCAGAGCGAAGTGAAAGTGAACTCCTGACGGCTTGAATTCGAGGAAGGAAAGTGTCGTGATGTTCACGGTTCAGCGGCGCGCAAATTGAATCAGAAACCGAATTATCCGAGTTGTATAATCGCCGAGATTAATGGAATTCTTCACGTGGAATGAGCTCCACTGATCCGATCTCGGTGTCCTATGACTTATTAATTGAAGTGGAAAGCTGTTTTTGCACTTTGATCCGTTTTAAAGTGCAAAAAAATCGAACCCGGCGCGCAGAAAACGCTAAAACGAAGGCACCTGTTAGGAAGTGACAGCTGGCGCAATGAGTTCTATTGAACGACCGGATAACTCAATTGTGCCTCATTCTCGCTTTGTTTGTTGCCAACGTTTTCTAAATTCTATTTCGACATCTCGCTTTTCCTTCAAAACAAGAATTAATGCGATAAATCTGTTTTCTTCCGCTCCTTCCTGTCGCTTCAATTCCGATGATTCTGTTTCTTCTTTTTCGCTCTTCTCTCCGTTTCCGCCGGGATGCATTTGATTGGTAACATTGCCGTCTATTCCGTTCTCAGCCAACAAGGTTATTCATTCTAGCACACTCAGCGGCGACAGGAAAAATCGCAAAAAAATGAACGTGGCGTGCCGCTAGTTCACTCACAATCAGTCGCGCTGCAACGCGGAAGGTTCGCGGAAGCGCCGTCATCAGCACTCCACTTCTGAGAATGTTGTTGGGATTGGGTATCCTACATGTGTGGTATGTGGTATATGTGGTGACTGTCGATCAGCAAAGCAGGTCTAAAAGTCGCCACTCTTGCGATCTGTTGATGTTATACGAAGTTATTTATACTCATTTCTATACACAACATCATTTTTTGCCATTTTCTAATAACGTTAACTTGGTTTTTATATCTACGTCGATGTTCGCTGCTCCTAAAATAACATATGTTCTCACGTGAATGTTACACAGCTTGCCTACCTTCCAGAGACCCTTCTTGGGTCAAGTCCTCATCACTCTGCGTCGGATTTACTTCGAAGTGCGGGAAGTAAAGAAGCGGAGCCTCAACATCTCTTTCCGAATCCAATTCATTTGGTAAATCTGAAAGCACTACAGAGAAGATGAACAAAGAGGCGAGTTTACCTAGGTTCAAGTTCACAACCGTCGCCTTCAAAGGCGCGGGTGATGGTAAAAGAGGAGGATCGAGACCGCGGATCGCGTCCATCATGATGTGAGAGAGCACAATCGGTTCTTCTGCCTCCTCGTCACTCGCACTCTTCGATAGTTTTTTCCGTTCCACGACGTCATCATCATCCTCCTGGGTGATATCGAGTGCCTCCTGATAAGATGAGCAATTTGAGGATACACTCCCTGCAAATAAAGACAATGAAATCCGAACGGCGCGACGACACCAACCAATAGTTGTGAAAAACGAATCTGTATCCTGACAGGAAAGCAAGTCTTCCTAAAAGAAATCAAATGAATTACTTCCTTCCTTCCTTCCAACCTACTTCGTCGCTACAACTTTCAGCCGAACGCTTGACGTCGTCTAATCGTTGCTGGTCCACCTAGAAATATGCACAATAAATTAAAACCATAAGTGACAATTATTCCCACCATTACATCTTCGCGTTCTTGCTCAGCTTTCTCGCTCTTCCTGACGATTATGTGCGAGCATGAGTGGTTTTCAACGCCGGAGGTTTCGAAAAGGTCTGTGGCTGAGGAATCCTGCGAAATCGCTTTTTTTATGTCTCCACATTTCGACAAATTCGTCGATAGAGCTTCCAAAGGGGACGAAACGTTGTTATTTTCGTCCTCTGTCTTTTTAATCTCCAATCCGGCCGCATTCGGTTTATCTTTCTTTGGTGAACTACCAGCTTCGCTTTGAGTGCAACCAGGAAGAGAGGGAAGGGCGTACTGGGGACATCGTCGCTTGATCTCCTCACGCACAGCAATCAACTGAATCTCGATACCAAAACGCAATCGTTGAAGATAGAAATCTCTGGAAGAATCTTACTTTCCCCTTCGATCGTCCAACAACGCGATTTCGGCTTGCTGTGCGTCGATCTTCCGTTCCAGAAACTTCACTTGGTCGTAGATCATCTTCCGCTTCTCTTCATCAGATTCGGCGACACTCTGCGATTTCACAATCTCCGTCTTTAGCATATTTCGTTCCACGAGCAATTCTCGGATCGATTTACGAAACTCCTCTTCTTCGCGAGCAACTTGCTGAATTCATCAAAACTATTATTTTATCATCGGAGAGCTGCAGCTACCTCCACCGCATCTCTCTCCGCGCGGTGAGTCAACATCAGAATCTCTGTTATCTCGCGATTCACGACAATCAGATCTCGGAGCATTCGGTTACTATCTCGGATTTCAAAGTCCTAAATTGCAAAAGAGTGAGTGAAATGGGACACAAACGCACCTCTTGATCTACAATACCGTAGTAGGCTTCTCTGAATCGTCTCCGCTTGTCCCCCACGAAGTTCAGATACTTTTTCATCTCTCCGCACTTTCCTTCGAGAATCGCATTGTGTTCCCGAAGCGTCCTTCCTTCATCGCGGAGCCCGCAAGCAGAGTCAACGGCTTTCTGGAGCCGAACGGTCTCAAGAGCGAGTCGTTCCTTGTAGTACCGAATCAAACCAATCGTCCTTCGCGTATCATCGTCGAGATTCTGCTGCGTACACCGAGTCGAATTGTCCGAAGTAGTCGAAGTCATCATCAATGCTCAACGCCTTGATTCAATAGCTTTTGTACCACTCAGCAGTCAGTCTAGACTGGTGTTCTCGCGAAGAGCATTTCGTCGTGTGGGGTGACGCCGAACTCCCGCCCCCGTCGCGATACGCGACGCGCGGTCTCGATCTGATGCAACTCCACGTCTGTTTGCAGCTGAGAACTCCCCGCTTCGCCGCCGCGCTTTCGGCTTCTCGCTCCCGAAGAAACCGCGAATCTCTTCTTTCGCCCGCAGAAAGCAATCGATCTACTGCGATTTTGTTGCCATTAATTCGTGATGATTTCATGTCATTTTGCGCGCTATCGACTCGTTTTTACATAACCCATTCAGTCTCCCGTTTCTTTAGATCTAGTTTTCACGATCGAAACATGGTATCTCAGTGATTGGAACCAATTTTACATATTAGCCGAATCAATGGAAGATTACAAGTATTTGTTCAAAGTAGTTCTTGTCGGCGCCGCCGGCGTTGGCAAAACGTGCCTTGTGCGGAAATTCACACAGGTGGGTTTTCATGTCCTCCTCCATATCGAACTTCAATCAAATTCCCTGTCTGCGCGTCATGACATCAACTAAATTTAGGGAATATTTCCCCCTGGGCAGTCAGCCACGATTGGTGTCGATTTTATGATCAAAACGCTGAAAGTCGACGACGATAAAATAAAGGTGAGATGTTTGTGGTTTTCGACTTGTGGTGCTGCGATTTGATTGATTGCGACTTAAATGTTTATCGATAATTTATAGAAATGATATATCGTTTGTACTTTCAGCTTCAAATATGGGACACCGCCGGCCAGGAGCGTTTTAGATCCATCACACAGGTAGTCTTTGAATGGGAAGTACGTCCGCACAACGTCGAATGTTCAGTCCTATTATCGATCAGCTCACGCGATTGTTCTGGTCTACGATGTTGCTTGTCAACCGAGTTTCGACTGTCTTCCGGAATGGCTCAGCGAGATAGAGCAGTATGCCAATCGTCGTGTTCTTAAAATTCTTGTCGGTGAGTTATTGACGTTTGTAGGGAGGGTGACGTTGTTTATAACCACTTCATTTAAGGTAATAAAGTGGACAAGCACGATGAGCGCGAAATTCCAGAACGGATAGGGAAAAACTTTGCCGATGCGAATACTTTCGAATATTTCTTGGAAACATCTGCTTTGGGTCGGTGGTTCCTTTACTCAGCGACGATTGATTATGTCATTTTTAGATGCTACAAACGTTGACACTTTGTTCCAAGAAGTAGCCACTCGTTTAACGAACGACATGAAGTTAACAGATGAACGGTATGTTTCCGTGTTATACTTGCATTTAAATTTTGATTTGACAGTTTTCTTTCATGATTTTTTATTTAGGTATCACGGTTATCATGAAGGTGGACGATCGGGAACCGTCAGTCTTTTTGACAGAGCCCAACAACAAGTGTCAAACTGCTGTGGAAGAACACAATAGATGGCTGCATTGCTGCGTTTAACCGTCCAGCCCTTTGCATTCGAACCCTTCTCATTCTGATAACGCTAAACTGTTATCACGGCTAGTGTTTTCCATTTTAATGAGACTTCACATTTGACCCGCCGCATAATTTGCATTCATTGCCTTACAGACCCGAGATTCAGAATTATTTAATCCATTGTTTCTGTGATTTTCAATTTTGCCTTTGCTCTTCTCTGTGATACCGTATTCTCTTGTCACAATTCATTGCCAGTTTTGCTGCTTTTCGCCCACACTTCACTTTGAATGCTTCTTGAATGGTTTTCACCCCTCTAGTCTTGTTCGATGTGATAAAAGAAATTCAGAGTCTCTGTTTTAATTTGCTGCGATTACGTTGTTTCGATGTTACTTAGTATTTTAGTACGGTATATTTTAAGGAAGTACGGTAGTTTAAGGTTTTCATTCTATATAATGCCAGGACGGGGCGGAGCACGCAAGCGTGCGGCACCTGCACCAGTTGAGACACCGGCGGCTTCAGGAGACGACGGTGATTATACGTTAAAACGCCAGAGAAACAATGCCGCAGTCAACAAAACTCGGCAGAAGAAGAGGCAGGAAGAGAACGATACTGCTCAAAAGGTTGAGGAAATGAGATCGGAAAATGCGAAATTGGAAAGGCAAGAACAGCAAACACTATTTGCACTATTATAAAAAAATATTTACAGGAAAGTAGAGAGTCTTCAACGAGAGTTACAATTTCTCAAAGAAATGTTTGTGGCTTACGCATCCAACAGTAAGAAGGATGGCCCTAACGGTGACAATGGACACCAGCCGCCTCCATCTGCCGGCGCCGCTGCGTCGTAAATCAAATACGTTCTACGTTTGTACAAACAGAATATCAAATTTATCCTCATGTATGCATCTCAAATAGTAAACGTTCGATTAAATAAAACACTTGATTAAAACGTTTCAAAATTTCCGCACGCATTCGGGGCATTCCGCAAGCTTAAGACTCAAAATGTTACAACTAAATAGTTGGACTGATCGTTCAAATGACGTCATCACATCATCTGCAAAACTGCGATGGCTGCGCTCTGGGCTCTCCACGCGATGTTCCTGCGTTTGCGCGAAACTTTCGCTCGTCTGTTCGTACGTAGAGCCTTCAAACTTCAAAGCGATGCGATTCGACGACGAATTCGTTGTTTGCCACACTGAATCAAACTTTTATTCAGAATTGACGCTGAAGTGGAAGGCCGTCACCGTTGTGGAAATAAGTTTTGGGTGATGAGAAGAGAAATCTCTTTACGAACGCCTGTTTTCTTGAATCATCGACTTCGCTGTCATGGATTGGCATGCGTCAAGTCATGCAACGACGTCATCTCATCACCGACAAGGTTCGCTTGGATTCTTTTCTAGTGTCTCCAAATAGAAATGCATTGTTATTTGTGCATTCAGATGTACCAAGAACCCACCAAAGTGCTGATGACCACCACAGACGTCCTTCCACGTCTACTCGCCCTCCACTACCGGTGCCGCCCCACCACCGTGGCAGAATTTTAAATCCTCAAGGGCGTCAAGAAGACTGTAAACTTGTATGCGTTCACGACAAACAGCCAATTTACCGCTTCAGAGGCATTTGCCCAGAACCTTTTTCTTCGGTATTTTTCCACCTATATTCATTTCATCTACTTAAGTTATACAGTTCAACGTAACGGTCGTTCGTGACCCTAGAGATCGAGATAAAATCGGTTCAAAAACGCTGTCGCACGACATTGCTAATGTTGATTTAAAACTCGACGTGAACTACGTCGGAATTCCCGATCAGCGCGAGGTAGCTATTTACAACCTCAATGATAATGTGAACGAAACGCTGTTGCGGAAATTTTGCCAGTAGGTTCAGAACGTTGACGTGTTCTTACATTGTACTTTTGCAGGAAAGCTATTGATCCAAAGGAGGTAATGGTCTGTTACCATCCCACGTCGCGGAAACATATGAAGATGGCTTTGGTTGAATGTCAGAATTCGTCGGACGCGCGAAAATTTACGAAATACGCCAATGAGACCGAACTCATGGGGTCTAAAGTGACTGCGAGTTTGGACCCTTTAGGTATAGTTACGAGAGTGTATCTTTTAATCAAAAGGACGTTTCAGCGGATCAATTGAACTCAGAATTTAATAAAAGGACGGGATTTGACCTTCCATCTCTTCCACGCCGCCTGAAGGATGTCGGAAACGTTTTGGAAATTCTCAGGCAGCGTTTGAGGGAAGCGACTATCAAAAGTGAGACCACAGAGAGCATTGGATCGTCGCCAATGGATTGTGAATCCGAAGGCCTTTCGCCCATCGACGTCGACATCGTGCCAGTAAGCGCAAAAATGAAATTTGTTGTGCTAGACGTGGCAATGTTTTTTAGTCCACATCTGCGATTTTCGTGCAACCAATCGCTCCTCCGTCGTCGTCTCCCGCGCAACCGAAGAAAGTTCGCAGTCGACCTTCAAGATTCAGTGATTCTCCCGACATCTCAAGACGGCCGACCCGACTCCACTCGTAAAAGCGCTTGCCAACTTACGTACCCGAGCTTCCATGACAGTTCGAGTGTTTCACCGGCGACGCCTATCGCTCTTTCTCGATTCCAAGTGCCTCCCAGTCCAATGACCAACAGTGTTCCATTAGTGACCAATGTAGACCGGACTCGCGGGCACATTCCTCTGACCTCTCAGATGTATCCTCACGTCTACAACCCGCCAGTTCCTCCCGCGATGCCTTCTACTCCGACTCCTCATTCACAAGCTGCCTGGGATAACTTGCCGCCTCCCCCTCCAATTCCCATTTCGAAGCCTGCTGGTCAGGTGACACCGACACCTGCCGATCCGACGCTTCCTGAAAAGGAAATGAAGGAGAAACGCAAACAGTCTGAAAAAATTCGCCGGGGGTCGGCCACCGTTTCGGGCACCGGTTCCGCGTCGAATTCTTCTTCGAGCGAAGACGAACATGAGAGTCGAAGACGAAGCAAAAAGAAGCACAGTAGATCCTACAGAAGGCATTCAGGGAGACGTAAAAGAAGATCGCGGAACTCGAGCTCCAGCAGAAGCGTGTCTTCGGAATCGTCGATTTCTTCGACGGAAAGCGGTGAAACCTCGTTTTCTGGAGACGTTTCAGATGACGATCAATATCACAGAGACCGCAGGAGACATTCGCATCGGTATTCTTTGCACAAACGATCAGAAAGCACAAAGAGAAAGGTATGATGCAGCTGATCGAGTTATTTATTACGCTTTCCGTCTTAGGTGACCGAGAAAATTGTTACACACAAGCGTCAAGTGATCACGTCGAAGGATGCTTCCACCGTCAAAGACACGTACATCCACATCGTTTCACGGAGATTTGAAAAGAACGATACGAATCCAGTGGAAGGAGTGGAAAGGACGTCACCAGATTCCGATGATTTACCGACAATTAGTGAATGCAACCCATCGAGTTCGGAATCGAAGCAGAAGGTAATGCAGAGCTCACTGTGTGGTACTGAGTCGGACGTCCAGGCAAATCTCTCAACTCTCGACTTTTCGGCGATTGGAGTGCTGGAAGATGTGTCCTCTGACGACGACATCGGTGGAATAACGACATCGGAGAAGCCGGCCGAGAGATGGTCGAAAGACGCCCCTCACACATGGTCGTCAACCTCAGATACTGCGGCGTCTACTCCGATCGACGCTGGCGAACGTAGAAGGCGATCACAAAAAGACTCGCCCACACGGTTTGTAAAACGTCTGTAGTGAGAGACAACGTCTTTTCAGAAAAAACAAGAAGAGCAAACGAAGTTCCGGATCTCCAAAACATCGGCGGTCCCACAAGGAGTCAAAAAGGAGACGTGAGAAGTCGCTTTCCCCCGTAACGCCGAAAGAATTCTCGAAGCCGTCAATAAAGAAAGTATGTATTCTTAAATACGCCGATTGTAAACAGTGTTTCTCTAGAAATGTTTCGAGCAACCTCCGCCAAACTCGTATCCTCCGTTGCCACCCTCCAATGGGTTTGCCTTCCCTCCCTCCAGCTTCGCATACGCGCCTCCACTTCCGAAGTTTGATTCGTCTAAACCTCCACCCAACTTCTATCCATCGTTCATTCCACCGTTGCCTCCGATGAATATCCTGATGGGTCAGCCTCCTCCTCCTCTGGGACCTCCTCCACCATATGCGCCTTCTACTCTGTACCAAAATTCATCTCCTGAGAAGGCGCCAGCGAATGATCTAACATCGCGTCTCGCTGAGCTCTTCCCGGAGCAGATGCAGAGCGAAATCCTGAAAGATGAACAAGAGATCACACAGGAAGATCCGCCGATCGAGATAAAGGTCGAGAAAGTGCATGCGGAGGAGGAGATACATGATTCGCGTGCAGTCTCAGAAGAACCACCTTCAAAGAAGCCTAGAACGCGTAAGTCGCGCTTTGACGTCGTCGCGAGTCCTCCGCCAATGATTCCGTTACCTCCCTGCGTAGACGACTTTGCGGTAGCCGATTATTCGAACGAGACCCTCTCCGACGTCGAGGAGCGCGCAAAGAGCGTCAGGGAAGAAGTATTTATGACGATTCGCTCGGAGTTGCAAGAGCAGATACTGAAGGATCTGTTGAAGAAGAGAGACACGTACACGTTCGAAGAGTTTGAAGTGCAGTGGGATCGACTTGCTGAAGAACTCAAAGACAGAGAGAAGGAGGAACCGAAGACGACTGAGGAAACGGCCACAGTTCCGCAGACCGATGTGAAGAGCGAAGAATCGACTGAAAAGACGACTGAATCGTCATCGAATTGGGCGATCGGGTTTGAATCGATGTTCAGATCAACTTCTCTCAGGCTGCTCCCTCGAATCCAGAAGGTGAGTATTATGATGTAAAGGAGTCTTAATTTTGGTTTTGACGCTCAGGTCAAAAACCCCGCCGCGATTGCCGCAATGAATCGTCGTCGTCGACGACGACGACAGCGAAGCCGAAGCGCGGGAGACGTCAGCCGAGGTTCCTCGGACACCGATGATCGCGACGGAGCGACGAGTAGGATCTCGTCGACAGACAGTCTGGATTCGAGCAGAAATCTCGATTTCGACCGGATGTCTCCAATTTCTGAGAAATCCGTTTCGCCTGGAATGAAGTCCAAGGACGAAGAGGAAGAGATTGAGCAAGGTCTCATGTCATCGGGTCAAGAGGACAACGATGACCTCGATTCTGGTAGATTCTTCTCCAGACGAATCTCCGCCGTTCCGTTGGACTCGGATGTGAGCGGCGAAGAAGAAGATGAGGAGGAGGGCGAATATGAATCCAGCGTCGAAGGCGAAGATGACTTGCTACTCGACGTCGAAACCGTGGAACCGATGGAGCCATTTGCTAGAGAGAAGAGAGTCAGTCGAAGAAACGAGTACGTTGAGGAAATGATTGGCGAAATGTTTAAATTGGTGAGTAAATCACTCATCCGCCAAACCTAACCGAAATTACAGGGGGTCGACGACGAAGACATTCGTTTTCTTCATGCGGCGTACAACCAGTTGATCGAAGAAGAGCCTCAGCCCTTTGGTCGACCGGTCCTCTTTGGAAGGTACCCGGAGATTCCTCCCGTTCGTCAACTGGTAAGTTTCCTAGTCGCGTTTTGTTATCCACGGTCCCATCGTTTAGACGATTCCAAAGAAGACTGCAACGAAGATATACTATTTCGATGACCCAGAGCTCGAAGGCGTCGCTCCTCACAAGTCTGGCTGTGCCAGGACTGAGGGGTACTACAGAGTGAGCAATCGCGTGAAGAAGAGTTTGGTGCGAAGGCCTGAGGAAGAGTCATCTTTCAAAGACAAAACCGAAATTAGCGCAAAGGTGGGTTAATAGATAGTTCTGATTCTGTGGATGTTCACGGTGACCTTATACAGGATGAAACGTCTGTCCGCCAGAATAACACTTCGAGGCGTGAACTGAAGGCTGCGAATCGGCGTAATCAGACGATCATGGGCGAGGCAAACACTGACATGTTTAAGATTAATCAACTCAAGGTGAGATCGAACCAACCGGAAACTTCGTTCACTTTAATCTGATTCAGTTCCGGAAAAAGATGATCAAATTTGCGCGGTCAAAGATCCACGGTTGGGGACTCTACGCAATGGAAGCGATCGGCGCCGACGAGATGATTGTCGAGTACGTGGGAGAGTTGGTGCGGCCCGTGATCGCTGACGAAAGGGAGAAATCTTACGAAAAACGAGGAATCGGCTCCAGTTACCTGTTCAGGATAGACAAAGATTCGGTTGGTTTTCCAGTTCTTTCATTATTTTAGCTTTTGCCTGTTAAATATCGATGTTTTTGCTGTTGACTGACTGTTCTGAAAGCACAATTTCTTCAGGTGATTGATGCCACGAAGAAAGGCAACTTTGCGCGCTTCATCAACCACTCGTGCCAACCGAACTGCTACGCACGTGTCGTCACTTTGGAAGGCCAGAAAAGGATAGTCATTTACTCGAAAACAATGATCAGAAAAGGAGACGAAATTACGTATGACTACAAATTTCCCATAGAAGAGGAGAAGATAGAGTGTCTCTGTGGAGCTCCACAGTGTCGCAGATTCCTCAATTAGAAAGCTCGGAGCCTACTGGGTCCACCTTGTTAGAAAACGATGCAAGTGCGGTGATTATTTATTATAGAGGTGCTGAAGCCAATTGTTTGCGTTCTGTTGATGTAAATAAACGAAGATTGTTACACGAGTTTGCCGCTTCTACGTGCGGGGCTATTTTCCGTATTGCGTGCGTTCATTTCCCCACATCTATCAAATCGAAAACACTTTAGGTTCCCACGAACAACAAAACAAAAACATTTTTTCAGTCGTTTTCTCCCTTAGTCACCCGTTTTCGCGGCTCGCCAGCGCGGGATCTCCTCCGCGTTATTCTCGCGATTTTCTTCTTTTTCCCAGACTCCCGAACTCGTAATTCTCTAATTAAGAAATGAAAGATTACTTGAATTGGGGACCAATGCAGAGGAACGAGCTCGCGTCACGCGACTTTGACTGAAACATTCCCTCCGCACAGATCTTTCGAGTCCTCATGGAGCTCACTCACTCAGGTTCCTATGGCGCCGGCGTCGTCGTCGTGACAACGACGTCTGCAGAATTGAATTCCTATCTAATTAAATCTCTTTCGTTTGTTCATTTCCGTTTTGTGTCTCCTCTGAGAACCCGATTGTCTTGTCCCGCTGGGAGTGCCAGACATGATAGCGCGTAGCAACCCGACGACGCTTGACACATTGACAATCACCTTCGTGCCGGGGAGATCAGATTTCGTCGTCGCGTTCGGCGATTGTGGATCGACAGAAGCGTTCGCGGGCAAAATCCTCGTTCGGTCGCCACTTTCAGTTCTCCGCCAATCAATTATTTCTCATTTCTCAACGACTCGCGCAATATTTTCAAGTTGTCGTCACCGCTGCTCGATTCTGGAGCGGAAAGCGCTGTTATGGGCGTTGTTTCTCACCGCTTTTGTTTTTGTCTGAGAAGAAGAGTGCCTGGAGACGGCGATCGGTCGAAGGGCGGATAAACGGAGAACTAAGGGGCTAGGGAAGAGGGGGGGGGGACGGTGGCTCTGTGCTTCACTTCGAACTCGCCGCGATTAATGCATTTATGATGTTCTGAGATGTCTCGAATGCATTTCGGAAGGAAGAAGGAGGGAGAGAGAAGGGCGACAGCGGAAGAGGCGCCCCGGATCGCTTCCTGTCCGTTGTTGTTCTCACAGACACAGACTGTCTAACGTTACGAACGAACTTTCGAGATCACGTCGGTTCATTCGATCCTTCGCCTCCCTCGTCTTGGCTACGGTAGTGGAATGTTTGCTCAAGTTTCAATCAACGCGCGTTTATTTATTGCCTTTTTGCTACGATTTTTGGTCCCGACCCGCGAGCGTAATTATCCGCTTTCGGCCTCGACGTTCTCGACACGCGTCGCTCATGGTGATTATGACGCGAAGCACTTCCGCGTGGATGAGAGTCTCGAGAGTGCGCGAATCGCTCTCGAGATCGAACAAATGCGTTTCAGATGGCTGAAAATGAACTCGAACAGTGGGAGGCGGCGAGGAAGGAGTGGGACGAGGTGAGTCATCCTGTGAGTACTGTAGGTTTAAATAAGTGCTACGGTAGGTTGAGCTGAGTCAGCAGAGAACTACAGCGCCGGTGAACCGAGCGCCTGTTAAGAGGAGACAATCGTTGGCGGTGGTTGACGATCGGGCTTCGCGTGCCTCGTCCTACTGTGAGGAGCACGAAAATCACGTCGCCGTATGCTCCTTCCAGGGCATCTGGAGTCGGCTGAGCAGCGAAGACCTCACACAGGAGAAGGTTGCGATCTTTGCAATCAAGAGAAACAAATTAAGTTTTGATTCAGACCCAGGCGATGGACCTAATCGATCGTGCCCAGCTCTCCTCTGCCGGATCTTCTGCTTCCAAGATACCGTACTGCATTTGCGGTCCCTCAAAGCCGAGTGTGTGTCCTCTCCGCTCCACCACACTCGCGGACGAACAGCTCCTCATAGTGGCTCTTAGCAAAGGTCGCGATTCGGCTTTGCATCTCTAATAATATCGCTTTTAGTAAACTACTCGGAGACGAATTCGCTGCACTGGGAACTGCTCTCTTCATTCTGCAAGCACATCACTGACGACCGCACGGGGCGCAACGCAGTCGCCCGCATTGGGTCTCATTGGGAGAAGATAGGATTCCAGGTAGCGGCTGAATATGCGGTTTCGGATCAGAATCGATCTAGTTGAAGTCATCTGGGAACAGACGAAAACAGCGAATTATGAACAACTATTTAGTTTTCGTTAGTCGCAGCGCATCTTTGCATTTCATGTTCTCATTCCGAAAAGGTGGCCGCCAAGAACGGAAAAGGCGAAAGCAACTGCGCGACAACGCTTCTTTACATTGAATTAATTAATTCTAAGTTTCGTTCTAGGGCGAGGACCCAATAACGGACCTACGAGGTGTTGGAATCTTCGGATTGTGTCAGCTTCTGTTTCTCGTCTCCAACGGACTCACTTCCCAGATGTCTGCTCAGCTTTTGCAACTCTCCAACGACAAAATCCAGGTATCAGATCATGAGGGTTAACTGAGTTTGAACATTTAACCGCAGAGCTTTCCGCTAGCCGTTGTCGGACTCAACTGGACTGCGATGATTCTGGAGCGAGTGAAGCAGGGAAAACTGAACTGGTAAACGGTTGGCTCTCCACGTGTATCTTTAAAGTCTTTCAGGTTGGCAGTGAAAGAGAATAGTTTCATCACGGTCGTCAACGGCATCTACCGAGGGTGCTTCCTCAGCTTCTGGAAGGTTTGGAGGACGCGAAACTGCACGATCGTCGACTTTGCAAACATTTCGAACGGTAAGCGAAGTGGAACTGTGCTGACGAGGCATTTGACTTGTAGAAATTCGCGATACGATCAAACGACGTCCGAAATCGTTGCTCAACATGGCCGTGCTGACGCATCACCCCTGAACGGGCTATCGTAATCCTCATTGATACTATACATCCACTCTCTTTTATTAACATTTATTAACATGAATCTGTTCGAAATCTCAATTCTCTTGGTCGGCCTGCACGACCGTACAACACGGAGAATACTGTCAGGAAATGAAGGAACGTGCGTGGAAATGTGGAATCGACTGCGTATCCGCAGCAGGAGACGCAGTCGATTGCGCAAAGAGGAATTCTAGTTTGGAGAGTAGGCACGCCGGGAACCCACGAACCGCGACGGCGGAGGAAGCGTGGTCGTGGTCGCTGCACGAGGCTCTTGGGGTCGCGAAGCGTCCGCGATGACCTAAATCTCGCCTGAATGTTGGATTCGGAACTGAAGGCTTACATTAGCGCTGGAGTTGTACTGGCCAAGCGCGTAGGGCTCCGCAGCGCCGTTGAGGCATTTTCCGAGAAAGTTCTCCACGAATCCTGCGAACGCGAGCGTGTTCTGAGGCTTGGAGAAACCGTGGCCTTCGTCCCGAAGAGGACGTAGGTGACGGGAATGTGATTCTTCTTCAGTTCGTCTACGAACTGGTCGGACTCCGCTTGCTTCACGCGAGGGTCGTTTGCGCCATGGAGGATCAGAAGCGGATGTTTGACTTGACTCGCGTAGAAGAGAGGCGACCGGCTGCGCAGCGACTGTCTTCCCGCCTCGTCATCCTTGTCCGCGCCAAGACTCTTCACCATCTCGTTGTACATCCCCATCCAGTAGGGGGGCATCGTCTCCAGAAGAGTGATGAGATTCGAGGGGCCAACAATGTCTATGCCGCAAGCGAACACGTCGGGAGTGAAACTCATTCCTACGAGCGTCGCGTACCCTCCGTAGGATCCTCCCATAATGGCCACCTGGTTGCGGTTGGCGATTCCGTTTTTCACCGCAAACTCCACTCCATCGAGCAGATCGTGCTGCATTTTGCGTCCCCATTCTCCATTTCCCGCGTTGCGGACCTTCTTGCCGAACCCGGTGCTTCCGCGGAAGTTCACTTGGAGCACCGCGTATCCTCGGTCGGTGAGCTGAACGTCGGGTTCTTAAACATTTAGGAAGTCGTCGCTCACCAACGCGTTCAGCGAGGAGAACTCGAACATGTCGCGCATATGCGGTCCTCCGTGCACGAGCACCACCAACTTCTGCGCAGTCTCCGGTAGCATTCCGAGCTTCGCGTACTCGGCCAGCTCTGGCGACGTGTTGTTGACTTCCGATGGCAGTTTGAGTTGTGCGGTCGGCGGGAGACTGAGGTAGGCCTGCAGCTTGAGGCCGTCGCGCGCTGTAAAGTCGAATCCGACCATTTTGCTCAGTTTACGGTTGTTGAGTTCTGGTCGCGTGGAGAAGAGGTACTCGGCCTTCTTTTGCCATTTGCGGTAGAGGTAGAACTCGAACGGTTTGTCGTCGGAGAGGTATGTTACTAGCCAAGTGTGGTAATCGCGGCTCACTCCAACCACCATAGGAGAGTCGTTGGGGCGTAAATTTACCAGATACGCCAGATGTTGATTCTCCCAGTATCCAAGCCGATAGCTTTCACTTCTTCTGCTTTCGGCTTCTCGAGTTCGACGTTTCCTTCTTCGCCTCTTCGGTTTCGCCGTTCACTTCAACGTTCTCGACTTCGATCTTCGCAACGAGATGCGCTGGCACGACGTCTTCTTTCGGTGGTGATGCCGCAGAGGAGCCGGTGGGATTCAAGGAGATAGTTGGATCCAGCGATCCACTCCTCACCAGAGCATCCAGGTGTCGATCCCATGGTGTCGGGGAAGAGGTCAGCGTGGAAGGTCAGCGTCAGCGAAATTCGTGGAAGTCGCGGTTCAGACAAGTGTGGTAATTGCGGCTCACTACATCTGGAACGAAATTCGTGTAACGAAAGATAATCACGAAAGATAAAACGAGATAATCATGTCCGATAAGAATTTGACCGAAAACAAAGATTCACCATGCGAAATGGTGAAAATTCGTATGATCTTTACTGTACATGTCGATTTTCAAACATGAGGATGTTTGTAACATGTCTTGGCGCGATAGAATCTTCCCCGTGTTCATTAAATCTGGGTTGAGTGTTGTGTGTTGGTACAATGAACGTGAATGGATACATCAAGATCGCCGATTTTTGCTACTGTTCATTTCCTCGTTAACCGCTTACGATACATATAGTTTCACATAAATTTAATTAATACATTAATGCACGACAATGACACAAAAGTAAGAAACCACCCCACAATCGTGAACAATTGTGGGATGGAGTCGTCTTCGTCATCATCCGCTGAGGCGCATGATCGTGATCGGGGCAAATCCACTAGTCGGTGCTCCCATTGCGAGTTGGATTACCGTCGATTGTTCCAATTCCACAAGCTACAAGAATTGTTAGTTAGCAACTGCAGAAACGAACTGATTGATTACCGATTCGAAGCATAGCTTATCGTAATACATATATATACGACGATTCTGGTCGTTGTTGAATTCGGCGTCGTATCCTACCATATACAGCGAGCTGTGTTTCGGCAAAATGGCGTTGTCGATGTTCACCTTTGGGCTCAGTGATACATTACCCATGCGGCGATTCGTGATCTTGTACGACTTGTAACGAGCATCCGATTGATCGAAATTCGGCGTGGCTGTCGACAGCAGGACATGCGCGTAGTACTGGCGACTCATCTCCAGAACGGCGGCATCAATTGAAATATCGCCTAGACGGGAGATTTCCTGGATGTACCGGAACTTGCGGTATCCATTGGCGTCAAACAGTAGGCCGCAAAACGTCTTCAGCGCGCATCGTGTCTCTCGCTGCCAGTCGCTCTGAATAACAAGACCATATATTGCATGATGCGTCACATTTGGGACTTACGATAATCTGCCACAGTTCCGACTGGTGGAATCCATATTTGTTCAAGACCTCGGCGCGGCGGTTGCGATTTTCCATCGTCTTTCCAAAAAAATCAGCCGTTGTCATGCCGGGATTGTTGAAGACTTTCTCGATGATCTTCATCGCGACTCCTAGATCACCATAGACAGTTCCCTGTTGTCCTATAAACCCTTCGTCGTCGACTTTGTGTTCATCGTTTGTGTCGATGAGAATCTTCTGTATAGCCAACAATCGGTTCGTTTCAGAAACAGATTTAAATTGTTCGCCGAACAAATTTCGCGATACAGCGATCTTCCTCGCCAGTATGTATAACCGAGAAGCTATTAGCTTGTCGCTGCTGATTCTGGAGATGACGAGATTGTCGAGCCATTTGAAGAGCATCGACAACTCTGTGGCGTAGTCCATGTAGCCGATCTGTATTTGGGTTGTGGTTATATGGTCGCAGCAAACAATAACTTACCGCCTCGACTGCACGATCAGACAATTGAAGTTTGTTTCCGTTTCCAAGTCCAAGCCGCAGGTGTTCGAAATCGACGACCGCCAATTCAGTCTTCTTCTTGTTGAGAACGGATGGCAACAGTTGATCGTTGAAGTTGAACGCGATGTTCTTGTTGTCCGAAATCCGCCGGTGCGTTCTGTACAAACGAACCAGCAGAGATCGGGTGTCCATGCGATGAACTTCCGACGTGATGTCGATCTGAGCACCGTCTGCGCTTTCTTGTGTGTAGAGACACACTACGATGCCGTTGCATTGTCGTCCGACTCGTCCAAACCGCTGAATCCGCTCCGACTGCGAGATCCCGCATGCCACGTATGATTGACAGTTTGATTCTTGGTTGTACGAGTTTCTGATGACCATTCCAGAGTCGATGACGAACCCAATATGAGGGACTGTCACAGCGTTTTCGGCGACGTTTGTCGAAATAATCACGCGTTGGCGTTGACCTCCTACTGGATTGAATACCAAATTTTGGTAATAAGTGTTCGTTATTCCCGAGTAGAACGGAACCGATAGAACTTTTAGTTCTTGAGAGAGTCGTCCCGCGATATATTCGCATTATTCCTGGAAAAAGGTGAATGAACAACACGATTTCTATGATATCACAAACCTTCCTGGCAACAAAAACTAAAACTCCATGATCACCCGTCATCAGCTCTTCTGCTATCGCAGATTCGTCTCCGAATGATCGCGAAGCAATCATTATGAGTGCGCTGAGTACGCATTCATACAGCTCCCGTTTCTTGTATCCATCTTCCAGTATCAGATCAGTGTCTTCTTCTGTGGGCAAGTAGACGTTTACCGTATACTGCGGACGGCTGTTCGCTAGTTGACCGAAATCAACGAGCATTTGTGAGACGTTTCGTGGCAATGCGGCTTTGAAGAAATTTGCCATTTTCAACATGACGCACTCGTCTTCCGGTTTGTCGGGATTCACAAGCAATGTTGCGCTAAATATATGTATTTATTTAACACATGTAACACGTGTCAATACTTACGACATGATTATGACCCTCTGATGTTTTGTTCGTACATCTCCGTGCAATGTACGAGATCGTTCAGTTTGTTGTTTGTACATCAGCTGACGCACGACTGACGCAGCGATCTCTTTGCTTACGGATAGATCATGGCACTCATCGAAAACGACGAGATCGAACGTCCCGATGATGTCGGAGTGCTCGGCGGCATATCCATCAGTGGTGTACACAAGTCTATTTCTTCCTGGTCTATAATCACTTCTTTTATAGTTATTTGCAAATTGAGCACTTACGCGTAATTTGGCTAACGATTGTGTCTCTGGTCAGTGTTACACGAACCATGCACAAAGGCACACGTGTAAGCCATATCAGCCATATCCTTCTTTGCAACTGCGAAACTAGAGATACTGTCGCGGTATCGTGTAGCTTCGGCATACAACGGTTTCACAAGTCGTAAATGGCACGCGTCGTTGTGAGGGATGTTCGCAGGTGTTCTGAGGATTTGCGAAACTCTTGCACTCAGCCGGACGTAGAACATCTCCATGGTGCGATATTCGCGCAAATATCGCATATATGGATCCTTGCGGAAGTTCAAATTCACAGCCTCGAATTGGTAACACTTTGTCGAAGCGTTCCGCGTCGGTGCTAAGCAAACCATCGACTGCTCCGATTTGAGGACATTATTGACAATATCCTCCAGAGTCTTTGTGGACTTCCCAGTGCCTATAATGTTCTGATATACGCGAGTATAAATAATTGCAACTCACCAGTGGGAGCGGACAAATATATCACAGGGTTTGTTGGTACCATCTCGTTGCCATCATGTGTTTCGTCGAGCAGCGCGGCTTTCAGGTATGGCAGCGTTTCGTCGATTGCAAATGCGCGGCTCAAAACTTCGCATCCATGACCAAACTCGAAGTGGAAGACATGGCAGATTTTGCATCTTCGTGGACATATACTCGGAGCGGTCTTCACGTTGAGCTCGGTACCGTCCTCGGGTGTGCGAAATATGTGGTATTTCAATCCCGATTTGACACGACGGCAGCTGACGCATTGTGATTTGCTTTTTATGACCTGTAAATCACGAAAATGACGCACTCAAAATCACAAGAGTAAATCGTACGTATAGTGGCTGACCATTAGAGTCGACTTTCGACAACCATCTGCGTTCTTGTTCCTCTTGCGGGATCGTATCGTCATCAGATATGAACGTCGCAACTCGGAGCTTTTTGATGATGTCGTCCTTTGACTGGTCGAAGAGCTGGCGATCCGGTAGAGTGATCGTTCCCGCGGACAGCAGTTCTGGATCTGCATAGTCGCTGTTCGCGGTCACTTCTTTCGAGAAGTTGTACATGTCCTGTATCAACTTGTCGTTGTAGCGATCCGCGAAGTTGAAGTCGTCAATCTGTGCAAACTGACTCTTCCAGCGGTACGTCAGAAGGTCGTATCGCTCGTCCAGTACGTTGAATGCGACATCCTTGAAAATTTCCTTTATTGCTTCTTGTGTAGCCAAGGCAAACTGTCGTGCCGTAGTCTTCGTGACATTGACAGGCGTCTTTGTCTGTGCGATTACGTTCTCCAGTTGAACGCATCCAATTGGAACAGTGATGCCGTGGATGTCCCTTTTCTTCTCCTCGAGTCTCGAGCCAACTCGATGACGTTTGGGGTCACGGAGCGAGATAACTTGAAAACATAGATCATATTGCAATAGAAGAGTGAAAAGGCCTTACAGTTGCCGCCGTCCCTTTGGTATGAGCTGACGACATCGACGACGTCCTTAAGTATCGTCGAATTCGACTTTTTTTCTGTACTTGTTTGCGTAGTCGTCGCCAACGATGTGATCAGCACGTACACGGCGGCCTCGCTTACGTGCAACATCCGTGACTGGAAACAAGATTAGATACGCGTTGCGTTTTTTGTTTTATGACTTACATTCGTCAGAGAACGCAAACTTAATCACTAGATCATCAGCTTCTATTTCACGATCATCAGCTTCTATTTCGCGATCAGTGTCTTGTATTTCGCGCTCATCTTGAACCTCGACCGGTACAACTTGAATCTCCATGGGAGTAGTGGGGGCAGTCTGTCGACGTCTTCTTGAGGTATTCGTGGCAACATTTCCTGTAACATTCATGTTCACAGAGATATGGAAAGATGGACCTTACCGATTGCTGGAAAGTCCGATGTTCCAAGGAACATCGGCATGTTCAGGTTGTCCATGTTGTCGTCGATTTCTCCTTCTTCTTCTTCGGCCGACACGAAACTGCACGATCGTCGACTTTGCAAACATTTCGAACGGTAAGCGAAGTGGAACTGTGCTGACGAGGCATTTGACTTGTAGAAATTCGCGATACGATCAAACGACGTCCGAAATCGTTGCTCAACATGGCCGTGCTGACGCATCACCCCTGAACGGGCTATCGTAATCCTCATTGATACTATACATCCACTCTCTTTTATTAACATTTATTAACATGAATCTGTTCGAAATCTCAATTCTCTTGGTCGGCCTGCACGACCGTACAACACGGAGAATACTGTCAGGAAATGAAGGAACGTGCGTGGAAATGTGGAATCGACTGCGTATCCGCAGCAGGAGACGCAGTCGATTGCGCAAAGAGGAATTCTAGTTTGGAGAGTAGGCACGCCGGGAACCCACGAACCGCGACGGCGGAGGAAGCGTGGTCGTGGTCGCTGCACGAGGCTCTTGGGGTCGCGAAGCGTCCGCGATGACCTAAATCTCGCCTGAATGTTGGATTCGGAACTGAAGGCTTACATTAGCGCTGGAGTTGTACTGGCCAAGCGCGTAGGGCTCCGCAGCGCCGTTGAGGCATTTTCCGAGAAAGTTCTCCACGAATCCTGCGAACGCGAGCGTGTTCTGAGGCTTGGAGAAACCGTGGCCTTCGTCCCCGAAGAGGACGTAGGTGACGGGAATGTGATTCTTCTTCAGTTCGTCTACGAACTGGTCGGACTCCGCTTGCTTCACGCGAGGGTCGTTTGCGCCATGGAGGATCAGAAGCGGATGTTTGACTTGACTCGCGTAGAAGAGAGGCGACCGGCTGCGCAGCGACTGTCTTCCCGCCTCGTCATCCTTGTCCGCGCCAAGACTCTTCACCATCTCGTTGTACATCCCCATCCAGTAGGGGGCATCGTCTCCAGAAGAGTGATGAGATTCGAGGGGCCAACAATGTCTATGCCGCAAGCGAACACGTCGGGAGTGAAACTCATTCCTACGAGCGTCGCGTACCCTCCGTAGGATCCTCCCATAATGGCCACCTGGTTGCGGTTGGCGATTCCGTTTTTCACCGCAAACTCCACTCCATCGAGCAGATCGTGCTGCATTTTGCGTCCCCATTCTCCATTTCCCGCGTTGCGGACCTTCTTGCCGAACCCGGTGCTTCCGCGGAAGTTCACTTGGAGCACCGCGTATCCTCGGTCGGTGAGCTGAACGTCGGGTTCTTAAACATTTAGGAAGTCGTCGCTCACCAACGCGTTCAGCGAGGAGAACTCGAACATGTCGCGCATATGCGGTCCTCCGTGCACGAGCACCACCAACTTCTGCGCAGTCTCCGGTAGCATTCCGAGCTTCGCGTACTCGGCCAGCTCTGGCGACGTGTTGTTGACTTCCGATGGCAGTTTGAGTTGTGCGGTCGGCGGGAGACTGAGGTAGGCCTGCAGCTTGAGGCCGTCGCGCGCTGTAAAGTCGAATCCGACCATTTTGCTCAGTTTACGGTTGTTGAGTTCTGGTCGCGTGGAGAAGAGGTACTCGGCCTTCTTTTGCCATTTGCGGTAGAGGTAGAACTCGAACGGTTTGTCGTCGGAGAGGTATGTTACTAGCCAAGTGTGGTAATCGCGGCTCACTCCAACCACCATAGGAGAGTCGTTGGGCGTAAATTTACCAGATACTGCATGTCGTCCAAAACGGTTTCGTTTGCAACGAAGATCTGCGGCTTGTGTCTGAAAGCGAGTTAGTCTCTGCCTGTCCTTACAGCGAGATTTACCTAAACTCTGTGAGGGCCAAAACCGTTTTCTCGGTCGGATGCAGGAAGAGAGAAGCGATTTCGGCGGTCGTGGCGCTGTAAAGAACTTGGTTGGTTTCGGGTCGGCCGAATTCGTGAATGACGAGTTGTCCGAGGTCCGAGTCAAGGCCCCACTTCCAGTAGATCTTCTGGTTGTCCGCTGTGAACGCAATCGGACTGAAACACACAGGTTAGAGGTGTTACAGCGCAGTAAACGCCTACTCGGTAAGTGGAGCGTCTTCGGGAGAAACGCGCATGTACTCGACCCAATCGTCTTTGCTCGATGTCAGCTTCTTGGTGTTCGCCTTGGCGGAAGGTCGGTAGTAAGTAACAGAACCGTCGTCGGAGAGTTCGCTGACAATTCTGAGGTTCAGATCGTTGTCAAACATCATGCGCGCGGGGAATCGTTTGTTGTGGAACACCAGGGTGAGCGCGTTCGTGTAGAGGTCGAACTCGTAGACATTGTGGAACATGGGATTCTCGTCGTTCATCCCTACGAGCACTTTCCTGTCCCTCATGTTGTTCTTGAAGATTCCCGCTTTGATTCCGACTCTGTCGGACACCGCAACGGGCTTGTGTGGAGGGGTCGCATTGGTAATGTTCAGCTTGTAGAGGCGGTGGTTCTCGTCGCCGTTGTTGTCCTGCGAGAAGAGGATGATGTTCGGCACGCCGGTGAACTCGAAGCCTGTGGTTAGAGTTCGATGAGGGAACGATCGAAGCTACGAAAGGACTTACTGGCGACGTGGTTCTGGCTGTCGAATGAAATCTTCTCGGTGTGGCTGCAGGTGACGCATCTCGTGAAGATGTTGCGGACTCCGTTCTCGTCTGGCGCCAAGAATGCGATTCGGTTCCCGTCGGGCGACAGCATGACATGCGCAAATTTAGAATCTCCGAAGAGCAAATCTCGAGGAATGAGGTCGCTCCAATTAGAAGTGGGGCTCGGACTTGGCGGGAGTGCATTAGCGACGAAGAGTAACGCGAAGAGGAGAAGAACCGAGGAGGAGGACGCCATGTTTGGTCCTGAAACGAAGGGGACCGAAGTTAGAAGGAGGTCGAAGGGTCAATGGACGCGTCGAGAAGAGACCTTCGGCGTTCTTTCTTCGCTTCTACTCTCGCGGCTCTTTAAATACTCTCACGCGGAACTCGAACTCCGAAAAAATTGCGAAAAGGGGGCGGAGGGCGAGGGACCCTCAGTGACGCCTTTGTTCAAATAAGGAACATATTTGCCTTCAAAGCAAAAAATTAGAACTTCTAACGATACACAAAAGAGGTGTTTGTTTACTCGAAAGACGGTTGGAAAGCGGTGCAAGCGGGGGTTGGATGAAGCGCATATGATCTTTTGGGAGATTACGTATACAACCCAGATTGAGTTCGCTTCCTGCGGTCAACCTCGACGCAAACCAGGAACGATTTTGTCAGTTGTTGAGTTTTTTTCATCGCAACACCATCTTCTCCTCTCGTATTTCGATTTTCAGCGCGCGCTCCATTCATCCTTCGGAGCTTCGGCTTCTCGGTCGCGTGACTTCGCACCTCGCCGGTCATCCTCGTCTAAACAAACGATCATCGCCTCATAATTCTCTCCAAATTCGTCACGACTCCTTCGCTGCCGCCACACCCCTCGTACCGCTCCGAATCTTTGATTTCCTCTCAATTGATTCCTCTTTGAGTGACCGGCGAAGACTGAAAAGAAACAATTTTAATCGGAGTGCAAACGCGCGTTGAGTGCTCTCGGCCCTCCGCGAGGCGGTGTCCAAGGCGGCACGCGTTGTTTGCTTCCCATCGGGGATAACACGGCGGTTAACACCTTAATTAAGCGTGGAGAGTTTTGGGAGCGCGTCGCGCAGTCGTACGATTAAAATACAAACAGTTCTTGTGGTGAACGGTCAACAGCTGCTGGTGGCCACGGACTTAGAGCACTGCTCTCTGTCCCTGGCGCAAGCGTATTCGGGGCACCACATTGGGATCAACGGAGTGTCGTAGAAACATGTGATGGCCAAGCAGTCGCAGATTACGGCGACATGCAAAAAGCACCGGCGCAGATGAAGACACGTGCTCTGAGCGTTTTTCCCTTGTTCCCCTTCGAATGCACCGAGGGCTCGTGGCTAAGTCCCCTGCATTCCTCCGTGCGCCGACTTCGGGCTTCGAATGCCGAAGGAGAAATAAATAAACGAACACGCTTCCTTCTCGAGGGCTCGACGCAGAAATCGGAGACGCTCGGTCGCTTCCTTCTCGGTCACCCTTTGTTTCCAGCCGCGTACATCGCCCCTCAGATCTGTTTGCTCTGCATTGCTTCTCCCTCGCCCAAAGAACGCCGATTTTCACGCGATTCTTTGTCTCGAGCACCGCACGACTCTCATTAACTCCTTCTATACTTCCACAGCCGCGTCACCTTCTTCGGGTCTGTGCGGACTAGCCAAAAGACACACAAAACAGTCAACAAAGTGTCGAGCGGTGCCGCCTTCTCTCTCGCGCCGCAAAAACACGGAACTGCAGACAAATAAATAAAACTTATTGTGTTCTAAATGGAGCCGATCGCCGCACCTTCCTCTCCATTGTACCCAAGTGCAACACAGCTGTGAGCAAACACGGACAGATTCACAAGTTCACGCATGTGAGGCAACGTGGAAATAAACAAATTGCGTTCGCCGAAAGACTTCGCATCTGAGCATCCGAGCGATCCGATCCGAAAGGTCGAGAAAGTCTAATATCGACAAAGTGACTTTGACGTGCACGCTGAAACAGAAAAGGTCGATTCTAGGATGAATTCCACACTTGTGCATACTGTAAGGGAGCCAATTCACTTGCTGCTGCTCGCTAGACGACAATCTGAAATCCTCGATGCGCACAATTTTACGTTTTTAATTGAAATTCGACCCGAGAAGCGAAAAGTCGCGGTGAATGTGGGAATCTTTTTGTTGTTTCTGTTTGGAATCAGAAGGCGTGAATGAGAACATGTACGATTAACGCGCACGAAAGATTCTTGACTTATTTGAACGCATTTCGGCTTTGTTTTCTCCACACCTAACTTCAATGGTCGTGAAGGGGTCGAGCGTCATAAGACGTGTTGGGTTTGTAGAGAACGCATTGTTCGTGCAATGAATTGAGACGAGAGAAGATTCCGGAACGACGTTTTGGGCGGAACTCGGAGTTCTGCGGTCTCAACGAAGGCGCGAAATGAGGATTCTTTATTTCCGCTTTGCCTCAAACCAAACCGCTTCGTTTCTTTCCTGAATTCTTAATCAAAACCCGTATTCCCCACCGCCGTCCTCTTCTCCCCAATTTCGAATCGCCCTCATTAACTCTCTTGTTTTCCTTCAGCGCTGCTCGAATACGATTTTTCCGCTATGGTTGCTTCGTGACCCGACTTCGCCCTTTGCAACGTTTCAGTTGTTTTTCGCCGCGGGACACTTTCTGTGGCAGATCTCGCATACTCGCGTTCGTTCGTTTCAGGACTCCCGACGCCAGCATGGCCACTCTCGTGTTCCTTGTCTCTGCGCTCCTCACCTTCGCGCTCACGACAAATGCGTTCATCACCTACAACTTCCACCAGCCGTTCCACCTTCAGAGCAAATTCCGTACAGTCAAAGTAGAACTTTGTTAACAATTTCAATGTGTACCGTAATCTCTACTTCAGGATGACGCTGGTCCTGCCAAGAAAAGCATTATTGTCGAAACGCCTTACGCGTTTTCCGACGATCTTCCGAGCGCTTTTGAGATGTTCGGAAACGCGCCTTGGCAATACCGTAACTACATCTCCCAGACAAGAAATCGCAATTAATTTTCTATTGACTCCGAACGTCGTTGTCGTTCGTCTTTGAAACTTAACTGCGAGACACAAACTACCGTAGTATTTTGTTGTTTGAAGAATATAATTATGACGACGAGAACGACAAATAACAAATTTGTTTATTGCGTATTGAAAACTGAGTCGCGTCGGGAAAGAATTCTGGTCTTCGATAACGATTTCTATCTAAACTCAAATCATGATCACGACGAATCGGCGCTGCGGCGCGGACCAGAAGACGAGGGAGGAATCGGCGAGTGGATCCCGTTGGAATCCAGCAGCGCCTCTGCTTGAGGGTCGTACACCCCGTGGCGAAAGAAAACTCGCTCGATAACTCTTTGTTAATCTCGGATAAACACATTTTGGTCGTTTTTCGTTCAAAACCGTCTTCCAATTCACACCAACTGATCACAATTCACTCAGACAGAGAATCTCAACTTGTTGTTGTTCTCCGCTTGACCAAACGTGCGACGTTCGAGCATCTCAAAGTCGATATTCGCAATCTCGATGTTTGTGACGCTGCGCTGAAGCTTCGAACGGAGCTGGATGAATTCAATCTGAACGGATTCACGATGTTTGTGCTTAGATGGATGGTTTACATCGAGTTTCGTCCTCGCGTCGTTGATGGCTGCGATTTCGCGGATCCACGTGTCGACCTGAACACCGGCTATTTGACGATGTTCTCAGAATCGGCCATTTCAATAACGCTTACATATTATGGTAATGTTGCTGCGCTTTTTTCGTCTTTTGGCAAGCGCTGCAACACTAACATAAACGAGCGTCACTGAAATGAGGCCGGTAGTGAAGGGGCTGATCACCGACCTGACGTTCTACGCTTTGAATTTCTTTTTGGAGATGTTCAGGATCCGCTGAAGCGAAAGCGTTCTTGTGCTATAGGAGTGGAAGTATACCTGGACGATTGGCCAATCGTTCGCTTAGAGCGCGATGACGCTGTCGTAAGTAGGAAGCACTCGAATTGAGAATCTCCAACTGCGCTTCATTCTGAACACGTTTGTTTGAATTTGCAATTGAATTCGAGCAAAAAGGTTTTTTTTCAGAGAAAACGGAATTTAATTAGAGCTTTGGGCGACGCTTCTGAGCGAGCGCGTTGGCGTCTGGTTTTGGAGGAGAGTTTCTTGGACGAAAGATTGCGGATCACCTGATCGATGTCATCGCGCCACTTAGCGAAAGCGCGACACAGCACTTCGTGCTTGGCACACAGTTGTTTGATCTCGTCGAGCTCCTCGCGCACGTCGGCTGATGGCTGAAACATCGCCAGACTTCCTCTTCTATCAAGAATCACTTACGTCTGCTTTCGATTTGAAAATCATCGTTTAATCAACGAGGAGATTTCGCCAAAAGACCGCGACTGTGGAAAGGAACGAAGAAAAGACTCCGGCAGTGTTGCTGAGTGGCAGAGGAGGCGAGGAATCCCTTCTAGTCGCTTCTCATTTGATTAGGTAACTGAAAATATCTGCATCTCGAGGGAAACTAAAACAACAAATGTTTTCGAGTACGCGGCGCGCGCATTGGGCGCGCAGGTGAAGGACAGGAGCGTCCGAAAGGAGCGTGGAAAGAAGACGCATGTGTGATAAATGTCGCCGGTTTCTGCACATCAAAACCCTTTAACCCATCAAACGCCTTAAGCACTTCCGTCCTCTGCATGGTGATTTTCATAAATCACGCGCGCGCACTCGCCATAACATAAAATTGCAAAAAAGACAAAAATTCGCTCAGAAACATCGCTTTCTGGATTTATTAGAAATGATACCACTGAAAAGGCCCTAGACGACCATTAGTTTCCTGCAACGCGACTTTCGGTCTCCGGCGTTTACCACTCGGAGACCTCAATAAAAACAATTAACTTTGCGGGAACACAAAAAGCGTCAACTATACGAGTGGACACTGCGGCCGGGATCACGCGACATCTCAAATTTCTCCGACAAAAAAACGTCGCGCGACTCGGATGTCACTCGCTCGGCCACTCGCCCTCTTCCATTCACCGAAATCGCCTTCGAATAAAGCAGAAACAATCAGTAGTCTAACGTCGCTGGACCATCGCTGGATGACGTCGTCGGAAATGCCTCGCGAATACCGAAAACAAACTCTGCAAGTTGGGGCCGGAAGAAGGCGCAGTTGACGTCCGAGCTTCACGGTCCACTTCGCGCGTGAGTTGCAATTTGCAACATCGCGGTGAGGCCTTCGAGAGAGTGGACAAATGAATAATTCATGCGACGAGGAAATAAAGTTGTCGAAGATTCGCAGCCTCGGGGGATCCGAATGTTTTGCAACATTCGACGGCGGCGGAAAGGAGTCATCGCAGAGTGCGATAAATCAGATCAAATGGAGGCATCCATTCGAAGGGTAACATTGGAACATTCCGCTATAGATCGGTTTCTCAATTCTGCGTTGACCTCCTCTTACTTTCAGCATATTCATTACCAAGATGTGCTGCCTTATGTAGAAGTTTATCGCAACACGTTGTTTGGCAACAGAACACACAGCGGACCATGGCGAACAAAGCACTTTGCCTATGCGGACTTAATCAGGAAGCAAAACGGCACACGACGCGCATTTACTGCCGCAAAACTCCGCCCGTGAGTCGATCAGAAATAAATCATCGACTTCTTCACTCGAGTCCGCCGAACAGCAACAGTACAGAGCCGGAGCATGCCCTCAGGTATGCGAAGGGACAGATGAAAGGAGCGCCGGTCAGCTGTTCACACGTGGATCTTGGATCGACGGCCGACACTCCTGAGGGATTTGCTGGTACGTCGCGTCACGGAAGTCTTTTTGACGAAGCGCTGCGTGCAAACAGTTGAACGAAGCGATACGAAAGCGGAGAGGTTGGCGACGCTCGAGAGGGCGCGGGAGCACTCGAAAACCCGCAAACCCCGAAAGTAATTGCAATCGGAGGACTAAGCGGCTGCATGAAAACAAAACTTTGCTGACTTTTTGGGAGTTTCTTTGGAACTCTGGACGTATAGCAGCGAGCAGTTGCTCTGGGAAACCTCTGCTGAAGCGAACTCACAATCCGATCGTTCGACAGAAGTCGAACTGCCAGCCATTTTGCCGTTGATCTCTCATGAAAGCCTTAAAACTGCACCAAGGACCAGATGAAACGATGGAAGATCGAGCAGAAAGTCAGACGCATCGCGATAACTCCGAAAAACGCATCGGCGCGGAAGACGCGCTTAATTAGAGGGCGACTGAGGGACGACGACCCGAAGTGATTCGATTAGCGCTTAGAAGCGTTTTCAGCGACAAAAAGGACAACAGAGACCAAAGTACGAACTGGAAGGAATTGGCGCTTCGGCGACTCAGGTGGAGTCGGGCAGACAAATCGCGCGGAAAATAATAAAACATTCAAAAAAGCGCCGAACGCGCAACGCAAATGAATTTCGAGGACACTCTGTGCACTTTGAGAGTGCAAAAATGATTAATGCGAAGAGACGACGCTGATGCCGCGCGAGAGCCGAACGGAAGGAAGAGAGAGTGAAAGCGCAAGATGTGTCAAAGGAAGGAAGGAATCAAAGAGATCAGAAGAGAACGTCGGGAATTTGCCCGGGCAAATGTCAATTGCAAAGTGTCGTTTGCAGAATCGAACAGAAGAAACTAAAAGGAGCAGAACTGCGATGCTTCCGTGTTAAGTCCGTAGTGTGGAGAGGAGAGATCATCGCAATTCAGCAGTAGTCGCCGCCGCCGCCATTCGGTCGCCAAAACGTCGAACACTCCAAAACCAGAAAGAGATTGTCGGGCGGCGCATTCCAAAAGGCGATGAAACTCAGCCGTCATAAGAGCTTTCCCATATTTGAGCTGAAGGCGCTTAATTGACTCAATGTCGATGAGTGCATTGTTTGGAATGATTCTCCGCCGATGAGTGAGACACTCCACAGCAACAAAAACGTTACTTTAATGTTTTAATTAATGTGAAAACATATAATTCGGATTTTGTCCGTCCAGAAATTATTGAAGTGAAGCCAAAACCGTTGGCAATTGTTCGTAAAAGGTCTAAAGTAGAAATCGGGCTGTATAATCTCACACTTATAGCAACTTACAGTGTACAGCTTGGTGGCGTAAAAAATTCCGGTAGTATCTCCGAATTCGCGGATGGAATGCATCGCCAAGCTCGGACACCCCACATCAACGGCTTGTAAGCCCAATCCAGAGGATAAAATAGGTCCAATGGTACTTCCACATGGGAAGTCGTTGCGGACGACTACCTTTTGTAGAGGTACTTGAGCGATGTGAGCAAGTTGCTTCAGAACTGCATGCGTCAAAGAAGTCGTAGCATAGTGCTGATTGTTGTTGATTTTGACGATCACACCCCGGTGAAAGGCAGGACGGTGGTTTTCTTCATGTTTTTGCGGATAGTTTGGATGGCAAGCATGCGCTTGATCTGCGCTGAATTGAGTAATTGAATGAAAATAGAGCAGAGCGATCACAAGTACCTGATAAGATACGACTTGCCAATGGCCTCCTCAAACGCAGTTTGGCTTGAAGCGCCAGCAGTCGCGCTGGAAAGGCGACGAAGAACCCATTCCGTAAACGCAGATTCAGCACCCTGCGAACTCTTTGATCCAACTTCCTCGTTGTCGTAGCACGCCGCAATTCTGATATTAGAGTCAGCTTCGAATGAAGACTCGTTCTGTAAACTCGCAATCAAGCCACACATAGATGTGTAGGTGCCAATAAGATTGTCCAAACGTGCACCACTAATAAACTCCTCTTTGATTCCGGTCACCGCAGCTGGCTGAAAAACGTACACTATCGTTTTGCAAAGGTTCTACACTCTGTGAATCACCTGTGAATCGTAAAGGTAGAGATCCATGTCGAGAATTTCAGTGGGTTGGCAGTTCGCATCCTTTGCTATAAGTTCCAGAATTATATTATGATGGTCCTTGACGACAGTTCGTGGATCCGTTTCCTATAAGAGCATTACTGGTTAGTATAAAGCTTTTCAACGCAGAAATACGTCAATTTCACATTGTTTGTCGTCACACTTGTTCAGCTGCACTGCGGCATACGAAGCAATGAGAGGCCGCAAATGAGTTTCGTTGTTACATTCGAACTTCGTCCGATCCGTTTCAAGATGAATGGCCAGATTCGGGATGAATAGTATGGGCTTTGCGATGTTTATGAGTTTTCGCACGATTGAGTTCTTCTGAATACAGTTCTTTGTGATATTTAGCCGCTGATTAACCTTCCTACTTGACGAATAACAACTTGTCCTGCCAAGCACAGATCGCGATCGAACCAAGTGCACCAGCGACCACCTCCATAAGTGGATACACCAACTTGCAAGAATTTCTCACTTTTCAAAGTCGACACCGGCTTGACTCTAAGACATGGACTGTCAGTGTGACCAACAATAATCGAGAAACCATTTCCTAAATGAAAACGTCATATAGAAAACAGGATCACATGCTCGAATACCTGACTTGTAGGAGCCACCAACGGCGAATGCCAATATAGCGGAACGATTCCTAAACCATTTCCGTAAATCGAATAGAACGTTCACAGATAACAAACTTGGTAACAAAGTACTTTTGGTTCGGCTCGACTTTCCACGTATCCGATTCGTTTAGTTCACGGAAGCCGGCTTCCCGCAGCATGCGGCTGCATTCCTCCACAGCATGGAAAGGAGTTACAGCCTTGTTCAAAAAGCTGACAAATTTAGCAGCTGCTTTGCGAACTTCGGCGCACGCCGGACCAATGACGTTAACTTGGGCGTTCTGGAAGCATCCGTTTTGACTCATTTGCCAAAAAATAACAACGCAATGGAAAGAATCATTCTTCCACAGCGCTTGCGGACTTAAATTCCAAACAAAGCAGACTCGAAAAGCAAGAATGAGCCCGAATTTCCACGTGCTCGCGCATTTGAATAGCGCTTTCGCAGGCGATCCTCAAACTCCCCACGCGCGGTAGAGAATTAACGCAAAATTATAAACAATCGCTTTGTTTTCGCCGATGCGTCCAGGAATCGCGATCTGAACAGACGGACAAACGAACCAACAACACAGAATATTGTGTCGTTGCGAATGGACTCCAATTCTCGGATGGAACGCTCGACGCACCACTTTTCATTCTGTTACTTCGTTCGACAGAAGACTCATATTGCGGCTTGATGGGCGGCGGCAGAGTGCGATCTGAAAACCCAATCTGGAGAACTTTTGTAACCGCACTCAAATACACCACAACCACTATCTATGCAAGAACTACCGTAATCCCTTGTAAGCGCTGTGGGCGTGTGCGCATGTGCTATCAAACGAAGAACCGCCCCCTCTCCCGCTTTCTTAGCGCTGTTGATGTTGATTGAGTGTCTTCTCTACTGAAATCCTCCTTCAGATCGTGCCAAGTGCTTCCGAGTTTCTTCGAGTAAGGTCGGGGTCACTCGGTGTTTCTTCTGGTCGTCCGTCAACTTTCGCACCTTTTAGGGAGCGAAAGGGCTCCACTGATGCGGCAAGTGATTCATCTTGTTTTCGTCCATTTACGGGAGCGATCGAGCAGTGCCACCAACCAAGAAGCCAAATTGAACATTCAAATAAGGACTGACCGTTAAACTCTCTTTTTCCCTTTCTTCCTGCAGTTCCATTCATAATTCAAACCTTTATTGGTCACTAACCCAAATTCCCCCACCTCCGCGGCGTGTCTCCCCACTCATGAGCGTTCTCTCGGCCCCCAGGCGATCCACTTTGTGTCGGCGACGCTACTGTCACCGTCGTCGCCATCCAGTTTTGTAAAATGGGCCATCGACGCACAGCGAGCACATGTGATGAGAGGGAAATTGTCGGAGAGAAGGACGTGAGGAGGAACAATGCGCGATTTCGCGGTGAGTTCCAACGCTAGTGGCGCTATGTGAATCCGCACAACTCCCTTCAACTGCGTCCCCCACCGACGGACGCAGAAGAAGGTGAAGAACGCGTTGTTGCCTCCTCCGTCCGCTGTAAACACCTCGCTCTCCATGCAAGGTCGTACGGTCGTCCGATGCTCTCAGGCTCATGGGCCACAAAGGACGACGACGACGACCTTGGCGAGTGAATGAATGACATTGAGAAAGAAAATTGCACAGAGCGGGCCGCAGTGCCGAAAGGCGTTGACATTGATGGCAACTAAGCGCTCTTCGCAAAGATCACTCGCAACAAACAGTGTTGGCACCGAATTTTCAAACTGTTTCCCGCCTTTGTCCCCTAACGTCGTTGGCTCCACCGCCGCGGCAAGCGATCTTTGTGGCTCAACCAACAAAGAGCCTAAGGGCGTTGCGTGACAGCCGAGGGGATAATCCCTCAAAACTGTTCGAATATCCTCTCCTCCGCAAGCAGTCATGCATCGGCGCTCCTCGGCGCGACCGAAGGGAGAACGTACAAACATCCGCCATCGTTCCCTCCGTGGAATCCAGTCGCTTCGCATCACCTGTGTTGCGTCGCGCACATCGATCGCTGACTACGGTGGCTGAGGGAGTGGCGTGGCGGCCCTTAGGGCGCGCAGGGGGTACTTTGGGTCTGGTCTTCTCCTCTCTCCGCGCACTTCGCTGCGCTTCCAGGCAGCGATTCTGCTGCCAGCCCAGCGCCGCGCGACAATTCAGGTTCTCGGAGGCGTGGTCTCCAGCAAGGTCATGCGAGCACCGTCGAATCGAAGTCGTTCATCGGACTGTCGTCAGACTCGCAACGCGTTGGTGAGTGTCGCGGCCCTCAGTGTCAGTGCCTCGGGTCCTGTCTTCCGACTTCCCCGTGTCCGTAACTCTCGCAGCAGCCGCCCGCAAATGATCGAAAAGGTGGAGAAAGCGACTCCCGTGCCTACGCTTCGGAAACGTCGTCTCGCCGAGGAGAATCGCAGGTTCAACGAACGCTGGATCGACAAGTACTGCTTCGTACCTTCCCAGGGCCGATTCGTGTGCCTCCTCTGCCACTCGCAAATCTCCGTGCCCAAAGAGTACAACATGCGCCGTCACTACGAGGCGAAGCACACCAGTTTCGACACCTACCAGGGCGAGAACCGCTCCCTCACTATTCAGTCCCTCCGGATCGTACTCGAACTCGGCACCCTTGCTTCCCTAGCAAATCTCTCCTCCCCGATGGCTTCGATGTCGGATACGTCTTCCATTTCCGATCCTCCTTCGCCTCCGCTCTCAACGACTCCAAACTCTACAACGAGTGAGTGAACCTCTTCGCTCCTACCTTCCTTCCATCTCTGTACATTCAGTCTACCAACGCAGTTCTTCTTTCTCTCCCTCTTTCCACTATCCACTCGCTCTCTTAAAACTTCTTGCCTTTTGTTTCCTAATTGACGGGTTCCGGTTTCCTCGATTTACGACCTCCGGTCATTCTTGCCTTTACTCCACACCTTCTTGCCTTTGAAATCATAGAAATTCATCCAGAGTAGCTTTATTTCGTAGATTCTGACCACTTCTTCGCCCCTCTCATTCCAGCGATGCATGTTATGTAAATACTTATTGTAGCTAATATATTCTATGCAGCAAAGAAAGTTGATATATTTATAAATTCATCTATCCTCTAACTGTGTGTGCGTGCGCAAGACAACCCCGTGTTTAGGGGTTCAGTGGCCCCTTTTCGGCGATGCGCAGTAATTGCCACTGTGCGATATCTCTCCGGCGGATCACTCGCGAGGTCGTGCGATGTAAAGGAATTTAGGTTGGTGGCGGCCCTCCCACCGTCTCCGCTCGCACCGTCGCTCGTTAGGCATGCACGCTGAGAATGTGTTGTCCTCTCTCCGCTCGAGGCCATCGCGCACCCCTGGAAGTCACCTTCTACTGTCGCAGTCGCCCACGCCAGCGATTTAATCGGTCTTCGCCGCTTTTTCGGCTGATCGATCCTGTTGGCGGCCGGTTTTCGTCGTCTTCTAAACTCCTCTTCTCATTCTGACGACCATCACGGCCCGTCGGCGTCTTCTTCCCATCGCACGACGTCCTTTCGTCTTTCGCGCACCATTATCTAACACGGGCGAACTCCTGGCCCCCTAAGGCATATTTGTCATCTCAGCGCGGAACCCCTCGCCGCCATCCCCCTCTTCGAGACGACCCCCTTCCCCGCGACAAATTACAATCTTCTTCTCCCGGGAACACCTCTAAACAGCATTGTCGATCCTCAGGGTCGCCATAGCCTTCTGACTGATTTCCATTCTTACTTATCAACACAGAGCAAACTGTTGCTCTGATCGAGTAACAACGGTTTTCTCATATGCTAATCACCATCTCCGCATCTATCAAGCCGCTCTTTGTTAGGCGGTACCAGACAAGCGTCTCTAGGCAGAGCCTCTCTCCAAAGACCACATTCACGCGCATTCCCTCAATAGAACCGTTTTCCCGCACTTACCGAGGCAGCGACTCCGGGATGTGACTTCTCTCCACTCGCTCGAAGCATCTTCTTTGCTCGACGAGTTACCGTCTTCACGATCTGCTTGCAGGGAACGCAACTAGAGTCCATGGACGTTGGATGGAACGCAAACAGTCGCTCGAGGACAATATTAACGCTCCTCTAGAGTAGCATCTTGTGCATCCTATCAGCAAATGTTATCTTTTCTTTCGGCAATTTTCTTCGAATACTCTTTATCTTTTGCTTGGAGGAGGTCCGAGTGATTTCAATGGCATCGCACCGCACACTCCAAAACGGGTGGCGCCCTTCGGGTGATTGTTCAGACGTTCACAGTGGAGGTGCCTGTTCTCTTCCCCTAGCGCACCTTCGAGGGGCCAAAACAACGTGAGAGGAGACAAAGACCGTTTCTCTTCGGCTGTTATCATTATTTGTTCGCCGAGCGCGGAACCTTCCGGAACTCGTGCTCGAGGCCATCGCTGTCGCGGCGCCAGCTCGCAGCGCGGAACATAAAACGAGGAGGACGAAGGTTGTGAGAACGAACGCTGGGTGGTGGAAGAAGCAAGGGCCGCCAAACACAGTCGGTTCGACGACGGGTTGGGTGGGGTGACAACGTACGACACATCTTTATGCCAAAGAGCGCTGTTGACAACAACGGAACGCCAACGGAAAACGAAACAAGGGACCTTTGAACGCACTCTTCTTCAACCATCCGAAAGTTCGATGCCAGTTGTGGACTCGACCTCCCAATCACTTTCTGACGATGCGTCCGCGCTGCTTGAAGCGCACGTCGAACTGACAGATGCTTCAGAAACAACTGATTCTGTGTCAGTCGTGGAGAACTTGCACACGGTGGACGAGCAGCAGCACGACGAGATCTGAAAACCTCCGTTTAGTTTACGGAGAAAAGCGATCACCTACCGCGCTAGTAGAAGTGCGATCCCCCGAATCCGATGAGCAATCCGCTGAAGAGGTTGTACTGATGCAGGAAGATTCCGAGCAAAAATCCGAAGGGTCGGCGAATGCTTGATGCTTCACATCGTCAACGTATTCGCACCATGAAGGAAGGCGACACTGACTTCGTCCGAAACAGTTGTCAGCCAAACAGAAAACGCTCCCTGGAATTTTATTTATGTCATTTTTGATACAAATCGGCGTCTTGCACTACCGAGCAGACATTCCTCACAGAAGACGTGGCCGCATTTGAAAGACTTCAGTCGTTCGACCTCCAGAAGGAGTCCGCACTTTCCGTCACAAGCCAAAGTGTCAATCTGAAAGCAATATTCATAGATTCTCCATTGGGCAGCAATTACCATGACATAGCAACGGCTCTCCTCTGACGTACAAGACGTGTTGAGGTCAGTTTCGATGCGAGTCGTGTACTCGGACGAATGCGCCCAGCTTAGCACTTCTTGATCGCAACGAAGCTCTCCGTCTTGAATCCGGAAGTCGCAATCAGAGATCGTAGCATCATCGCTGCTCCGATACGTCTTTGTGTTTCCTTCGCTCATTCTGGCGACCGTTTGTCTTGATTTCGTCAACGTGAACTGAATAATCGAGTTTCAGGGAAAACTGTCTAGAAGCACCACTTTGCAACGCCGCTCTCATTTCCTCTTTGTCTCGCTGAAATGAGGGATGCACAAGTTCCATTCTTCCTCGTTTTCGTGTATTTCACCGCATTGCAAAATTCTGTTGCTGCTTCAAAGGATGAATGGGCGAACTACAGAGCGTTCACCGTACGGTTGATTAGTGTAGAAGACCGATTTCCAAGAACTGCTGGGGCGATCAAGAATCTGCTTGAGGAACGCGGTGCTTCAGTTGTTGTCTTCTCCGAAAATTCTTCTTCGCTTGACGTGTGCGGAAGGTTGAGAGAAGTGAGTACATCCAGAAATATTCTTATCAAGTGAGCAAACTTTCAGATAGAAGCAGAGTTGAAGCACAGCGATGTGGTAATTCTCGTCATGAAGCTCATCGGAAATAGAGTTGCGCCATGCGAATATCTGAGGCACCTGGAGAGCGTCACTCGACTGCAACTCCTTTTCGGAGTGATGCGAGAACAGGACGATGAATTCGGAGAAGAGCGCTATGCGACTGCGTTCATCGACTCACGACTTGGCTCTCTGGAGTTCGATCTGATAGATGACGAACTCTTCCAGCGGGAACTCGTTTCTACTCTGCTCGACCTTGCTTTCATCGCAAACAACAGTGAAATCCCAAAAGTCATTCCGGCAAAAAGAAACTTGACTATGGGAGCCATTCTTAGCGGACTTGCGATGAACCAAAATGCCAAAGAAGAAAATGGAACTCCTATAGCTTTGTTAACGATTCTAACTGCAATTCCAGCGGTTTTATATACTCAATACTTCATCTTTATTATGGTATGAACAGTTGTCGCACAGTCACTTATTTGTCATTTAGAGCGGAGCTAAGAAGGAAAAGACGCCACAGTGGTTCGTTACGATCCACAATTTCGTCCGAAGTAAGAGAATCCCGTCAAAAGAAGTAGTTTCAAATTTGCCGAATCTGTCAGGTGACAACGAAATTGCGAGTGACACGTAAATGTTTGTTTATTTTGCAAATATGAGCGAGGTAAGATGCAGATTAATAATAAATACACTGTGACGACGCTTGGTGGTGCAGCCACAGCGCGGAAGACAATTTGTCTTGACAATTTGTAAGTGGGCAAACAAAGAAGCAAAGGCATTTAGTCAACTTGAATCAAGTCAGGTGAAAATCGTCGTTCTAATTTTCAACAGAATCGTTGGACATAGCGTTTGTACTCGCAAGTGTGATCGTGCATTGCTTCCAAAGTCAGCGACAGTGATGCGCGGCGATTCAATAAATAATATTTTTGTATCCATGCAGCGGAGTCCGGCGGAGTAGATACAGAACGAATGGCCCTTTTCAAACTGGTTGATACAGAATGCTTTATGTTGGCGGACGGCAGAGAACCAAAGCTCACATCAGCAGCAGCAGCAGCCGCCGACAACGTCGTCGGCGTCGAACGATCGCGGCGGGTGGCGGTCCGATGGAGAATCGCCGATTTTTTCGCCTTTTCGCTTTCGTTTTCAGAAAAGAAGTTTTGTCGGATTTTTGCAGCGAGCAACGCGCGATTGGATGTTGTTTACAAAACAGATGATTTACAAGAAACGCGACACGCCGCTTTACTGACAATGAGCTCTGAGTAAGCCGCGCGTTCGCGAGTTGACGCGCGCTGTCGAGTTACGCGGTTTGCTGAGCTGCTTTGCTAATCGCCACCTTCAGTGCCTCAAGCATCCACACGCATGTCTGAAGGAAGTGGATCGGCAGAATCCGCGGAGGCGGCAAAGATCCGCAAACGGCCGGAAATTCAAATCTACCGTCCCGGCATGATGCGCAAAGGCACCGATATTACACTATCTGCGACGTCATCGTTGGGATCAGGCGGCACTTCGAAAAATACGTCCATACCGCAGAAACTTCAAGAAAATCGGAAGAAAGGTGAGTGCACAACGGATGTTCCTGGTGATTGTGGCCGTGTTGTAGATTCTGGTGGCAGACGATCGGGTGGGGGATCTAATCGTGGCCGAAAGAATCACGGTAACGCAAATGGTCAGTTTTTTCATGTCGTTTCAGCAGGTTTGATGACTCTTGCAAATGATTTACAGATTCTCAGTCGAATTCCTCTTTATCGGAGATTCGTTCGCATACTGGCGACACCATGGGCTTTGAGACCGCTTCGTATCGGCAACAGAAAAGGGGCAAGAAGAGTGGTGGTGCTCCTAGAAGCGGGCAGAGTTCAGTGGCTTCTTCAAGACAAGGAAGCATTGCCGATTTAAGTGAACCAGTTCACCCGAATAGAACCCGTCCACCGAGAGTTGTAGTGAATAGTGGCTCCAATCGGCAAAGACATCACCACGTATATGGGCAAATTCCGCGGAAAATGACAATTTGTGATTTTCAGAACTCCAGCCAATCTCTCTACGACAGGCCGCTGACGTTTAATTCAACGCGACGGGATGATTACCCGGAAGACAATCGATATCAGCACAGAGAGCAGACTCGATACCAGCAGCCATCGATTCGTAGTCAACGCGGTCCGAACTTCAGCAGCAACGCTCACGACTATTACGCGGTAAATTGCAATTTCAATATCGTTTTATTTTGCTTATCAGCCTACAAGAACCACTCCTCGATATAACGACAATCAGAACTTGGGATCTCGTCCCTCCGGTAATCGCCGCCGTCTAAATTCAACTCGCAGTATTCAATCGGAGCGCCCGGCCAGTAAACACGATTCTGGAAGCAATTACGGGGGTCACGATTTCGATGAAACGGTAATCGTCGTTCAGCAGTAATAATGCAACGTTTCGTTCTTTCAGCAATCATATTGTGGCGAGCCATTCGATTCTTGTGACGATTTAATCTCGCAGGCAGGCAGTGTCGCTTCTATTTCGACGTCCGTTGTGTCGATCGAATCAATTTTAAAGGAACATACAGCGTCATTTGACTGGTCCGCGGAAATGGCGAAACACGAAGAAGAACAAGAGAAGGTAAGTTTTTAAGGACTCTTATTGTTTGCACTATTCTCGTTGTAGAAACTTGAACAAGAAAAAGCAAAGGTTGAACCTTCCGCTGTTACTTCTCCTGTCGGTATACAGAGGGGACTAATCGCTGTGAATTCATCTGCCTACTCGAAAATTGATGACCGAAATAAACGAGGCGAGCGACGACCACGTAGAAATCGAAACGGTACTGGAGAATGATGTTTATAACATGTAATTCTTTCTGTAGGGAGTCCATCACGGAGCAGCGTCAGCAGCTCTGTTCACGAGGAGCTCTCCGACAGTGAAGGATGTCGTACACCAACTCGCGAACATCCACGCCCTGAAGGGTTCCGAGGCCGTGTTATCTCAAACGGAACGCAGATGTTCACAGCTGATCGATATAGCCCGATTCCCAGCAGTCCGAGAAGAAGCGCTGGCGTTGAGTCCAATATTCAGATTAGACCAAATGTGAACAACACCAGAACACAGGAACGGAAATTATCTAATAAGGAGCGACACGCTCCTAATCGACGTTCTTCACAGAACTCTGGTTCCGGTCCACCCACACCACAGGCTAACCAGCTGGAGACAGTAACTTTCGACGTTCGTTCTCAACATGGAACAGTATGAAGCCATTAATTGAGAAAACCTCTAATTTGGTTATTTGTAGAATTTGAAGTCGAATGATTTACGCTCGAAACCACCTATGCCAGATAAGCGTTCAATTACTGCTCGCTCGTACTCGGCAACCGAAAGTGAAATTGCACAGAAATACTCCCCTGAAATTAAGCGTTACTTGGAGCAAGTTGAAGGTCTCTGCGAAAATGTATCGTCTGGTGATGTAAATTCTGGTAAGGAGCTCATTGATGTCAGGTGCGTGAAGAAATGTTCTTTTTTGTTAGATGTAAAACATTTTTTAGCGCAAAGCTGGCAAAAATCTACCATACCGTACTTCTCCTTGATGCGGATTACACATATACGAAGAGAACTGATATTTTCATGTGGAAACAATGTTTCTATGGCTCCATTGAAGCGTTGAGGACAGCCAGCAATACTGCAAATCCAACAGGGAAAGAATTTCGCAACATTTTGATAGACTTCGTTGAAAGCGTGGGTCGCAATTTGTGAAGCTATACGGTTGTTGGTGTTTAGAGCTTGATCTTCTATGAAGGGCTTTTGCATTCCATCGAAGAAAAATTTGGGTTCAAGATTGTCGACCACTTATACTGGCCTAACGGTTTGCCAACTGATGACATGCGTAGTTGTGCAGTTATGAACGGAGGAGCGAAAATTGGCTCTAATCGGGATGTGAAGGTAATTTATATTGGTTCTTGAGTAACATTGCATTTGCCGAGTATTTAGATTGCTTTGTTGTTAATTCAGCGCCAAATGATTTCTGTTGGAGATTTGCATAGATACAAGGCAATGGTTCGAGGAATGAAAGACTATTCACCATCTCGTCTGTACGTTTTTTTTGAATTTTTTGCTTGTGACGCTACTTTTATAGATGGTACTGCAAGGGAGCACAGTTGAATACATCCAATGGGCGCTGTTACAACCAATTAGCATTGATCGCTATCTACGCGGTAAGTGCAATCTGCTTTTTTTCAGGAATAACCTCCACTTATGTCGTTGTTGCATTTTTCAAACTGACATGTCATCTCTTTTTAACGAAACATTTTTTCGTTTGATTCCCTTTTGAAAACATTTTTTGCATGGCAGCTGTAGTGATTTGTAGTGACCTTGTCGCTCTGACGAAGTCCCACTTATCTTCTTCGAAGTATTCTGCTAGTTCGCTTTGACTGCTGAATAACTTTCCAGCATGGAGTTGTATACCCCTGCTGCTTTTGTTGATGAAGTGTATGCTCCGTTCCATTTTTCACTTGTGTTTTGTAGATAATGCAGCGGAATCCGTTACGTAGTCGCCGCGACTCGGCCTTCCTTCGTGTCGGCTCATTTATTCAAGCGCGGAAACTGCTAGAACAGGTGGCGTTATCTCTCTACTTGTTCTGCTTTGCCTCACGAGTACACACTAACTCCACTTGTAGTCGTGATGCCCTTGCTTTTGTGTTCGTTTTAGTATATAGTTGGTCTTTGTTTGGTGCTTGGGGGATTTTGGTGGTGGAGGAGTTCGTGCGCACTCGCATTGTGGCAATTTCCCTGATTTCCATGTTTTGTCTGTCCAGAAAGTTTTTTGTGCTTCCATGTTCCGTGGCGTTTTCTATTGGAACCTTTTTAGCACCGTTATTTGGATACGGTATTTTACTATGTTCGAGCCATCTCAGCCAAATATGCTGTGGATACGGCGAAACATCCTCTCGATGCCGCATTTAACGAACAACAAAAGAGAGTGAGTTTAAGGTCGCAATATATTTCGAAAGAACCTTTTTAAGGTTGATGCGTATAAAAATGAGGTGAATCAGAGACTTGGCCACGCAGCTGCGGAAATTACTACTGTTGAACGCAACGATGAAATTTGGATTTTACCGGACAATGGCACCAAATCGGCTCGTTCAGCTGAAGCTGATGAGGGGAACGCAAATCTTTTTGCGAATGAACCTGTTGTTTCGCTATATAAGTGGGCGATAGCGTACACATTACACTCAGCAGGACTAGTGGCAACGAAAATTGGAATGGAAAGATACGATGCCGTAAGCGAACGAGCTCTTTGCCTTCTTGGAGCATTGTTAGAGCGAGAGCAGTGTCCCTTAACTGCATTGCAACTTGTGCAGATTGCATCTATCTTTATCTACTGCGTTCATATCAACGCCTTGAAAAGTAAGTGTTTTCATTAATCGCTTTCCTTTACATTGAGAATGTGCTTTAGGCGTACCTGAAGGAACATGCTCCGCACAACAACAAGTGGCAGTTCAGTTACTATTAACCTTTTGGGGCCTTTTGATGAGACCTGTGATAGAAAAACTGAATATTTTGGAAGCTTATTTGAATGGCGAACCAGTTGATCCAAAAGTATGTTTTTAATATTTGTTTTGTCAGGTTATTTAACTGGTTGTCCATTGAAGGTTAGCCGAGTGATTCCAGCGCTAAGTTTTGTTAGTGCTTGGATGTCGACGCCATTCGTGAAAGATGTGTACGCTGGAATGCCATCGCTGGAGTCGATTCATTCGCCGTTGGTTCAAATAGAAACTTGGTCAATGTTTGCAAAACTTTCCAACGAATTAAGTCGCCTGGTTTCTGCGGGCGTGATGGGTCTGCAGTCCACGTGTACGTCGACACAACGAAGCGCCAGTGACGCAGTCGAAGTCGTTCTTCCAGAAACAGTCTTTACGTCATCATTCTGTAACGTGTTCGCATCGGAGCCACAATCTGTTTTCCTTCTGAAATCCAAGTGCAAGGCCTTACAATCAGCAGACACGGTAATGATATTAAAGTGAAACGATTCCAACTATGGTCACTTTTAGAATTTGTTAGCACTTCACGCTCGTTTTTCCAATATTCTCTCAGCTGCCGAGTTCTTGGATGGTTCCGAATTAAGATGCTTCCAATTCGATGCTACTTTGCAGTGCTTTATGTGCCCGGACCAAGTGTCAGCCGATGCAGAGGAGGCTCTCGCGAATAAAACTCTTTCGAAGCCTCTGCAATCCTCTGCTGAATGTTCAGCAACTATGTTACCGGCGTTTAAGGTTGCTTATGGAAAAATAAGAGATGACCTAAAACGTTTGTTTAGGAAGATGAAGTGATTTCAGAACTGGAACGGAAAAAGCGAGAAAACCAACTGAGAGAGCGAATGCGTGAAGCAAATTCAACTAAACCAACGTTGGAAGTTAAACCAGAATATTTGATTCCAGACACAAACACTTTTATCGATCATCTCAGCAGTTTGCAGAAATTAATAGAATCAGAACGTTTCACGACTTTGGTCCCTACAACAGGTTGGAATCGCTGGCTTCTGTGACATGTTGAGCAAATATATTTTAGTTATTGCCGAACTAACTGGTCTATCTCAACCGGCTCTTGCGGCCTCTAGTTCCAAGAGTGGTGTTAACACCACAGACATTGATCACGACGACTGGGTCAGCCAGCAGGCGAAAGTTGCAGTTCAATATTTGCGTAACGTTTCGGAAGCACGTAAACCTGGAATTTATACTGTAACAAGCAATGGAAACAGACAGCCGTCTCTTAATTTCGTGGCCGAGGAATTACCGCGTGGCGATGATCGTAAGGTTTGTTTATGTGGCTACTCAACTTTCTCTTATCACCTTCCAATTTAGGCTATCAATGATGATCGAATCCTCTCTAGTTGCGTTCTGTTTGAAACTAAACTATTGGGTACTAGTGGCTCGGAAACTGTTGATAACGTCTTTCGTCGAAAGGTCGTTCTTTTAACAGAAGATCGGGCTCTGAACATCAAGGCGATCGCTGCAAAGGTTCCCTGTCGAACTGTTCCCAATTTCGTTGAATGGTCCCGTTGCTGATTCAGTTTACATTTCAAATTCGATCATCAGTGGAAATTCAAACCTCATTTGAAATGCATTTTTTCTATTGGAGGCGCTGCATGCAACAGTTAGATGTTTTGCTAGTTTACTTCCTGATCGTTTTTAGTTTCCCACGCATGGTCGCTCCGTCCTGTACATATTACTTGTATATACATTGTTTGCGTTGCTCGGTTGTTCTGGTCTGCAATGTGAGTTGGAGAATTTATCTCTAGAATTCCGACGAAATAAAACTTCAAGTGCATCTGTCTTCCGTTGGTTGGATGACTCTTATCGGTGACACAATCTACACTAATAAAATCAAACATTGGAATACTTTGTTCCCGCCAAATTAAAGAATTGTAAGAGGGAGTGGCTGTGAGAAAAACAGTGGATTTGTGACGAAATCGGAAATGTTGTCGATCGAAAGCGAAAGTCCGCGATTAATTAATTTGTCGTTCTTTTGTTGTTTGTTTTCGGGGTCGCGCGCGAATCAAAGCCGCCCACCTCAAGGCGATCGGAATCAAGACGGGAAGATGTGTAAATATGGCATCCACTTGGCCCGTTTTTAAGCGTTTTTCGGAATGTTGAATTTCGATTGACGCCGATAACCGACTTCTCGACGCTTCGTGCGATCACTAGGTCAGATAACGTAGATTTCGGATTTTAGGGTGTAATCGGCGCATTTGCCTTCCTCGAAAGCCGCTGGAAAGGTCGTCTCTGTCGCTACTCTTCTTCACCAACTGCAAATTTGCATCTTCGCTGCTCTTGTTGATTCTGCTACCGTAACCCCCAGCGTCGTTTTTTGGAATTTCCGTTGTTCCCGGGAACAATTCATTCCATTTTCGCGTCTTTCACTTTCTATTTCTTTAGGTGCCAATTAGCATCCACTTTACCGCTTTTGTTTGCCTTTACCGTTGCGAATCGCGGGTTCGCATTGAAAACCCAATTAGATACCACGAAACGAGTTCCGCACAATGCCCGCCGCCCTCGCCCGATCCTCCACCTCCTCCCTGCCGCTCGATCGGTTTCGACGCACGTGGAAATCCACTCAAATCTCTAAATGGATGCAAACTGATCGCTTCTCGCGATAATCCGTCTTCCCTCCCAATTGTAACCAAACGCGCTTATTCCTTTGTTGCTGACCACCGACCGGACGATGACCGACTGCAGCGGCATCGCCCTCCCCCCTGTTTACTGACAAAGAAACCATACGTCCGAGCACTTGACGTCCTCTTCAGCGACCGCCGCCTGATCATTCGCTTTTCCTGCTTTCCACGTTTTCGCGGTGTCCCTTTGTCCCCTTTTTGTCCTTTTTGTCTTTCTCTGCGTTCTTCCACTTCACTCGAAACCGAACTTTAGGGAAGAAGAAATTGCGCCAATTGCAATTATGCAGCTCAGCTGTTTTGTCCCCCGAGGCGATTGACCCACGACGGACGCCGATGACGAAATGAAATGAGCGAAAGTTTTTGGAATTCGCTGTCAATTCGATTGACCGGTTTCTTCTACCGTGTTCCAGGCTCGTACACCGCAGCCGTTCAACGGTCGCCGCGCGTTGCCTGCCGCTGCTCGTGTCAACCTCGATTCGCTTGTCGGTTCTTCCCCACTTTTGCCAATTTCCGTCCGATTTTCGATGATTCTGCATTCCAAACGTCTTTAATTACAGAAGCTGATCTGATGATTCGCTTTCGATTCGTTCTAATGGAACTTCCAGTTCCTTTCGCACTTTTTCACCCGAAAAATTCGTCGCACAGAGGGATTAACGCGATCATTCCTCGATGCTTTTTGAGCAACTTCCAGTAAATGAAGGATTTCGGAGTTATGAGAGTCGCCTCCATCAAAATCGTTCCAAATCGTTCCCGAAAAACGCTTAACGAGATATTCGCGGTTTACGCGCGCGACTGACCACTAGATCTGTCTCTAAGCTGTCGCACATCCGCCGTTTCACTCTACGCGCACCCTGTTTGTCCAGCTTATTTACACCTATCAAAGACGAAGGGTTTGCTCAGGCAGATCTCTTCAAGGAGGCGCGCGCGGGACAAAGAATGACCTTTGCGGGTGTCGAAAGCGGCGACGGCATCGATGTGACCTCTTGAGAGGTGGGAACCCCTCAATGGCGGCGGAATTCTTCCACGAGCAGACGGAAACAGCCTAATTGCAGTACCGAGCCCGAGCACGCGCCCTCGTCCATCACGTCCAACGAGAAAACGCCATCCGGTGACCACATCGACGTCGTTTCTTCTCTGTTGCAAATTTTCACTTTTCTGCCCTCTACGTAGGCCACGTTCTCTGTATTTGTTCTCTGTCGTCCCCAAAAATGAGTGCAGAAGCGCCTCCGTGACAAGACCGCAAGGTAGCGGCCATTTAACGAGCCAATCGTCCTTTTCGTCTGATTACCTTCGCAATCGCCTTCTCTGGTTATCGCCTCACAAGTGCCAAGGCCAAATGTCCCAGCAGAGAGTCTAGCAGAACGCGTTTCGCCCCTACAGTCAGTAGTCCCCTGGTACCAACAGCTCAGAAGTGCGAGAATCTCGGTAGTTTGACCCGTAATCCCAGCGACTCATCCCTTATTTTGACGTCTCCGTTTCCCTCGAATTCGCGCACAGGTTTAATTCCTTTCCTCGTTGGCGACCTTGGGACGAGTGGAAGGCGCCACAAAAAGATATTCCCCTCCTCTCCCCGATTCGCCAGGTCCTCTCTTCGCCAACTCCTCGCGCATGTGGTCGAAGACCGCGACGCGACAGAAATGATGTCGCGGTATGTGACTTGTCGCTCTGCGCGAGCGCTATTTATCCACTTTCGGAGCATCTTCTTCGGATGAACCTCATCGATCCCTCGCGTTCGGCTCAACTTGAGTGCTTTTGTTATTCGCAGTCATTAGAGCTTATTTCGTTTCTGCGGTTTCGGCGGAGTTCCCTAAAACAGAAAAAACTACTTGAAATGATAATTGCGCAGTTGACCTTCGGCAAACCGAGGTTGTCGCGAGGCGTTCGAGATCCAAAAAAGTGCGCGACAAAAAGAAATAAGATTCGTCTGGCCGAATGCACTCCACTCGAGGCGACTCACTGACGCTCTCACGGCCAATCTCAGGAAAAACGTCTCGACCGTAGTCCTCTTCTGTGCGTGAAACCGTGCCCCACAAACCGATTTTGCGGCGGTCGAGCTTGCAACATCAATTGTCATTCAATTAATTAGTCGTTATTGCTCACGCGAATCATTCGCGGTAAACCGTTCGGATGTCTCATTCCGTCTGGTAAACGTATTCCCGTGCGCGGAAAGTCGGTCAAATTAGCCGAGAGTCATCTCCTTCGCCGCCATCGTCGCCCTTCGCTCGCTATCTTCTTCGTAAATCATTTCCGATGACATATCCACTGCTTCGTTCATCCCGTCTTCCGATCACGGCTTATCCATCGCCGAATCCATCGCTTCGGCATCTTCAAGGCACGCCCCGTGCACCGTGATCAACGGTTCGCCGGTCGTTCGGACAACAGAGTCGATGTCGAAGTCGCGCGTTTGTGTGACAAACGTTCAAATGACCTGCGGTCGTCGCGTGGATTCTATGTCAGCAACAACCCTCCGGGCGCTCATTGGCTCGCTCGATCGGCGAGGCGCCTGTCGACTCCCAACACCGGCAAATCCCTGCGGGCAATTCCATTTCGCGCGCGAGAAAAGTCGAAAGAAATCCCATCACGGGCAAAATCATCAAGATTCCGCTCGAACCTCTCTCGCCACCGAGCACAGAGATTCCGTTGTTATTGTTGTTTACTCGCCACTTTGGAACTGGTTTCTCCGCAACTTCTCGGCCCCTCGCAGGACTCCTTCTTCGCTCTATAATTGCGTCTTCGGCGTTACCCTACGCGCTTCTTCCTTCCTTCCTTTTTTCGTCTGCTTGTTCCGTGCTTGCTTTTGCAACTTTCGCAGCTCTGTTCGCTATCAATTCGCAATTTCAGAATCCGCAAACGCCTTCTCGGGCCGATGGCGTCAAATTCCGTCATCGTCGCGCTTCTCGCGACCGCGGCCCTCTTTGCAGTGGCAACGCAGGCCATGCGCTTAGATCCCGAAAGAATTGCTGCGCGACTCCGCATCGAGCAGGAAATCGAAAACGACCGACTCGAGAGATCGGGCCGTGGCCGTCGTCAACTGGGCGCCACTCCGAAGGAAATCAGCATCCAGGTAGGTGTGAAGTCCTTTATTTCTCTTTTTCTGCCGGGCGAGGAAAAAGATCCAATACATCGGGGACCAAATCTCCGGGGTAATTTTCACTTCTTTGTCCCAATCTAAGCTCACTCTGTTAATTAACATCGCTGCTCTTAAGAGTCAAAAAGAGCCTTTTTTCCTCGTAAAACCTTATCGAAATCTCTTCGTTGCGAATCGCGTCAACAACGCGCGATCGCGCGCTTATCTCGCCGACTCTTCTCGGCGATCTCGTTCACTTTGAGCCTTCCTGTCAAAATTTGACCCACTTGCCGATATTTGCATATTTTCGGTGTTTCGCGAGAAGAGCCCCACTTCGATGTTATCTGCCGACCTTCTTCGCGAACACGCGCATTTGTTATCGTTGCGCGGTTCTTTGAGGGAGACCGAAGAACGGAAGTAAAACACAAAAGATAAACGACCACAATGCACCCCCAACTGCACACGTAATTGCCACTGAATGACGCAACGGTTGTGTACATCAGGGAGGCGTCGAGCAAGATCGCAAACGCCATGAAGGCGCAAAAGTAATTTGAATTTTTGTATTGCAGGTGACGGCGCCCCTCTTCTCGAGTCGACTCTTTGAGTATGGTCTCGAGGCTGGAGACTCGGAAGTCCCGCAGAGCCTGGACGTCGGAAAGAAGATTCAGCTGAAGAATCCTCTCAACTACTACGGCGAAGACTACTTCGCCGTCTTCATTCTCAGCAACGGAGGCATCGGCTTCGAGTCGGCGTCTCGCAGCTACCGCGCCAACGTCCTTCCCTCTTCCTCTCGTCTGATTGCGCCATTCTGGAATCGAAACGATCTTCGCACTGGAGGTCACGTGTACTACAGGGAAATCACTTGTGAGTGCAAAACGCACTGCGCACCAACTAAATGACACCGTTGCAGCGGGTCGCGTGCTAGAAAGAGGGCAAAGCGAGATACGGTACCAGTATGACAAGTCGGTGAAAGCGCTGTCATGTCTGCTCGTCACGTGGGACAAGATGCAGCCTCTCGGGTCCGACCGCCTTCCTGACGACGTGGGTGATGCTGTGATCCTTCACTCAGAATTCGCCTTTTTCAGAATACAAACACTTTCCAAGCGGCAATCTTTGTCACAAATAACGGAACGTACGCCAACTTCATCTACAGCAACATCGGATGGACCCAGGGGGCTGAAGTAGGCGTCCTTTTAATATCTTTGCTTCGGACGGACGCGTTCGTTGCTTCTCAAGCGCTCTTCCGAGACCAATTCTGACTTGTTCACGTTTTAGGCGGGATTCAACAAGGGAGATGGTTCGGAGCACTTTTCGCTTCCCACTTCCGGCACCGGCAACATCATGTACCTCGAGGAGTATGGAAACACCGGGATCCCTGGAGAATGGATGTTTGAGCTGGGAACGGAGAAAGTGGTGCGCTGCAAAGTTGGCATCAAAGGCGACACTTGTGACGAAGGTTCGTGTGAGAGCCTTGGACTCAAAAGCATAAGAACGTTTCAGAATGCTCGGCGGGTGAGTGGGGAGCGGACTGCGCGAGTTGCTGCCACTGTGCGGAAGGAGGATGCAACGCGTTGACGGGAGAATGCACGGCGAGCTCCTGCGCCGAGTGTTGGTACGGTTCTAACTGTCAGCAGAGTGAGTTCCGCAATGCCGCAGGCCGTTTTGAGTGAAGTCGATTGCAGAGAAAGATCAATGCAAAAGCCGCACGAACACCGTTTGCGCTTCGAGTGCGATTTCGTTCACCGACTACGATCGATGCGGAGAGCCGGTCCAGAGATGTCAGTGTCTTGCTGGCTACGAGGGCGACGGGCACGTGGAGTGCAGAGGTAAACTGTTTCTACGGCGGCACAATGAACGGAATTTTGCAGATGTGAACGAGTGCGCTCAGCCGAACACGTGTCACGAGAATGCGATCTGCACGAACACGCCTGGGAGATTCTTCTGCCAATGCCAGGAAGGATTCAGCGGAGACGGCGTCACGGAATGTGTCGCTTCCTTCCTGTTCCCACACGAAAACCACCAAGCACTTCCGAAGAATCGCAATTCGAAGGTCGCGTGGCAGCTGAAGTACCCGATGGTCGTCTTCGGGAAATTACGCGAAAAGATTTCGGTAAAAGGGGGAAATGCAAGTGAAATCTTAATGTTTGGATTTCAGGTATCGACTAACGGATTCTTAACTGTCGAAGAATTCGGCAAAGTGAACCCCGAAGGCAAGCTTGATGACATGGAAGCGCTAGGAGTGGCGCCCTTCTACTCTTCGATCGACATTTCACGAGGAGGACAAGTTACCGTCTCTGAAACCACAGGTGCCGCAAAGACGCGACTTTTCGCAGCTAATCAGACGTTTCAGATTCCGACGTTCTCACTCGCGCAACTTCGGCCGTTGTGGAGAACGGGGATGACCCGACTTTTGTGGCCACTAGCGTCGTCATAGTCACCTACATGAACGTGACCACCAGCAAATCGAGGGCCGGGAACACTTTCCAGACGCTCCTCATCGGTGGGCGCAACGGCCGACGGGAGAACAAGACGTTCGTGCAGCTTCTCTATAAAGATCTACCGTGGAGCGACGGCGCTGAAGCCGGAATCATGAGTTCGGACAAGACGAACTCTGTACTTCTTCCGGGATCGGGCACCGAGGGAATCGATCAACTCAGTCAGCTCAGCAACATCCGAATGCCCGGCGTGTGGCTCTACCGCGTCGACCGCGACGAGGTGTTCCCCTGCCTTCAGCCAAACCTTCAACCTCCCTACTGCGACGCCGACTCACCGACCCTCGTTAACCAGCCGCGCCCTCATTCCATCACGACGCCGGTGCCGACGACCTCCGCGCAACCGAGCACCTCGAAGCGTCCTGCCGCCTCCAACAAACAAACATCTTCCTCGTCGTCTTCTAGCGAGCGACAAAATTCACGAAAGTTGCCATTCGAAAAATCAATCGAAGTGAAGCCGGTCATCGTCCAAGCACCACCACGACCCTCCGCTCCCGCAACCACCCACATCGCAGTCACTTCGCGACCGCGGCCGGTTTTCAGCGCGGAGTCCTCCTCTCACATTCCGCTCGTCTCGATCGATCCTTCAGACATCGAAAATCTACCCGATGACGCATTCGACATCTCATTCCCTCCGTTTGTTACCGTAATCCCTCAGATTTTCTCTCAGTCACCGGCAGAAGCTCCCATAAAGCCTGTTTTTGTCCATCAATCGGCGGAGAAGAAGAACAGCGTCGAGGTATCCTCAGAAACAGAAACATTTCTCAACACATTGTCTTTTCAGGTTATTCCGGTACAGACATCCGCAACAAGCACTCGCGTACTTCCTTCAAAATTGCCAAAACAGGAAACTGCGTTTGCGGACGATCACGAAGTAGTCGAGGAGAAAAAGGAGGAAACGGTCATCCCGACATTTACGGCAAGTCTGCATCTCTTCATGCTGAGCGTCGTTTTCCTTTTCAGCGCACCGAGCCGCTTCCAACGCTGCCACCTTCGGTCTCTGCTGCCTCCCCTGCGGCGTCCTCTTCTTCTGTGGCAACCCTTCCCTCCTCATCCCAATCCAACAAACCGCTCTTCGTGTTCACAACGCCGAAGCCAAACAAACCGCTTCCTACAAAGCCCAAACTCGTCACCGGAGACTCACCGTCTTCTCCCACCCAGGCACCCACGAGTCGCTTTGACAACGGCAACATCCTCGACCAGGACATTAACGCGAGCAGTGAGTTCAGCTACCCAAGGCGACTTTACCACTTTTTGTCGTTCAGCACTCGGAATCATCATCCCCACGGCGATCGTGGTTGTGTGGCTGCTGATAATCGTGATTATCGGATCGGTCGTCTGCTGTAGAAGGAGGTAAGCATCGCACACCTCGAGGTTAAATTGAGGAATTTTGTTCCAGAAGAAGCAGTCAGAAATTTGCTGCGATGTACGGCACAAACTATCAAGTGCGTCCCCTGGCTACTGGATACCAAATGCGGAAAGACGGCACCTTCGCGGGCTCCTACGAAGATCACCTCGAGGCGGCCGCTCGTCTCAGTTCGGAGTTTAGCTCCTACAACCCGGTTAGTGCTTTAATTCACGTCACTAAGACGATTAACTCTTTTGGCTTCTGATTGAATTCTAACTATTGGGTGGTAAATGTTCTAGAGCGGACGCGTTTCCATATACGGTAGTTACTGGAATCTGTCGGGTGGCGGAAGCCCAAACTCATCAACTAATCTCCACACTAACACGAGGCAGAGTCCCTTCACTCCGTACTCCAATCAGGTGTGTGCGCCAACTTCTAACGCTCGCCTTCCTGTCTTTAAAACTTACTAAATCGCGTCTTTCAGAGGTTCGCCTACAACGCCCGCTACTAGACGAGGTCCACGAGGTTACTACCGTAATCTCCAAACACGCAAATCCGGTTGTGCGGCTCTCTCTCTCTCTTCTCTAAGGTGCCATTCCCTTTGTCCATATTCCATTTGCACAATTCTCATTCCGCTCCTCTCTGCGTCTAGCGCCGTCTAGCTCCGCCCAACACCGCCGCCTACCGTATCCTCTTTACAGCCGAGATCTATTCCGTTTTCCGATTGCTCATTTCCAGAATACATATGTAAATAGAAAGCCTCATAATAAATCTGTGATCTAAACTACTCGACTTTCGTTCCGCTCGTCCTCTCTTTCTCTTTGCCACAACTACCGTATTCCAAATTGTTTTGTTGTTTTACTTTTACTCTCGAGCGAATGTCACACGTCATTGCCTTCGTTTGTCAAAAACGGGATGAATAAACTCATGCTTATTGTTCGCTCCGGACACTGAATGTGAGGAAGAGAGTTGTATTCGCGAAGAACGCGACCAGGTCCATGGGAAACTGTCATTGAAACGCATGTTTCAACAATGTCGACCAGAAAGCAGCGAGTTTGTGTCAAATTAGGCCGAGACATGTAAAATACCATGCTGAACAACGTAGCGGAGGCAGATTGGTATTCCTCAGAAAAAGGGAAACCGTCTAAAGATGAATACCTCGTTAGAAATTACACGAACGTGCGATATTTCAACCTTTTTGGTCATTTGGAATGAGCAACGGCGAAACTTTACACTTATTACATAAATAAAGTACAAAATAGATATTTGCTCGAAATCCGTGAAACATCCGATGGCACGAGAGAACCACATTCATCCGCCCTCTTAGAGGACCATCGCGAGGACTCCGGTGATTCCCGCCACCGCAAATGATCCCGATCCCACAAGTCCATCGACTCCGTTCTTCGCTTTCTCAAAGTCGGCCGCGTTCCCGCGGATCTGAATCTTTCCGCAATCGAACACTTGTTTAGTTTTAGCGTCGATGACAGCGATCGTCTTCCCCATGACGTTGTCGTTGAAAACATCGAAGAAGATTTCGGTCCACGGCTGCAAACGAATGTTCCTTCAGTCCAACGAAGCGACCAACCTGAACGCCCATTCCGTTGACGTCCGAGTCGACGGTTACCAGCGTTTGTGCAGACGACTTTTGCTGGGAAGTCAGCTTGTAGCAGTCCTTCACCTCCTCTTCGATGTAGACGATATCGAAATTCTGAAATCGCGCATTCCCCCCGCTTTCAGACCTCGGATGCTCACGTTGTTCTCCTGCACTCCACTGAGAATCACCATAATTTGCGGATTCGTTCCTTTCTTTTGCACCATCTGCACGAGTCCTTGTCCTCGGTATCCTTGAAGTTTGGCTTCGACCACTCCACCGCCTAAAAAGAGTTCAGTTCATCAATCCGCTTTTAATCTGAAAACAAACCTGGAAGAGGAAGTTTCGCGCATTCGTTTTCGTAGTAATTGATGGGCGCAGCTCCCTTCTCGTCGCTTAGAGGAACGATGTTCGTGCTGCTGCCCTCGACGGTCGTCAGAACGCAGTCCTGAAGCAACGAGTGCGGAAAAGAATGGGGATTGAGCTCACATTTTCCCTCGGCATGTGCATCAGCGAGCGGCACTCGAAGCCGTCGTTCAGGAGCGCCTTCAAGCAGGCCTTCAAGCAGTCATCCTTGAACTGCACAGTGTCGGTGCTTTCGATGTCACCTGCCTTCAGTTCAATTCGGTATCCCTTGCGATAAGTGAAGCACTGGTTGAGGTCGAAAACGTCGCGTTTTTGAACATCTGTAAAAGGATGCGGATCACCGGCAGACCGACAAACCTACGTACGTCTCCCAACGTCGATGACCGAGGCTTCAAGAACCGCGAATATGGCGAAAGCACAGAAAATGCCGAAATTCATGAAGGTGAGCAGAGAGCGGGTTACGTCTTCGGTCGAACAGAGCAGTGAAGGGGTTCGTCGACGGGAGGAACATGGCGACAGTCGGATGCGCGACCCCGTTGAAAGAATCGACCCGCGGCGCCGATTAATCGATGGAAACGAAGAAGAACCACCCGACAGTGACCGGTCCTGCTCCCAGCGCGCTATTTTTAGAAGATGACGTTTCCGAACGGTTCCACGGAAACAGACGTTGTTGTGATGTCACAAAACGCCAGCGGGTTGTTCACGTGAACATCTTCAAAGATCGCGATAGGAATGATTTGAAAGGTCGGGACGCCTTTGACCAAAAACATTGATAGTCCGCGTAGACTCTTGCTGAAGTTCGAAGATTGTCGAGCAGAATTGAAATGCGACCAGATGTCGTCACCATCTAACAGGCGCGTCCTATTTTTAGAGAGCGCCTACCGTACGTAGTGGAATTGTAGCAATTCTTCTTGAACAGAGTGCGATGTGCAACATCGAGCTTCAGGCGCTAATTTGCACGAAATGCATCCACCTTGTTTCCGTGCTCCTTTGTGCTCTCATCAAGCAGTGTTCAACTGAAGAACAACCGCTGCAGGGCAACGCAAACAGATGACGCTGACGAGTGCACGCAATTCCACACAAACAATACAAAGCGTTGTTTCGCGTGTATTTTTGGATTTCTGAAGAAGCAATTTGCGCGGTCACGGCGCTGTCGGCTTTCTGTGGTCACCAGGCTGACAACGATCATCTTCAATATGAAATCACATATGGACGGATTGCGATGAAATCCGCCATACAGCGATCGGTTCGCATTTCTCTTTTTTGTTCAATCTTTGGACGGAACATGAACGCTCCTGTAATCTATATTAGCGGTTCGAAGATCGCAGGCTGCGCTGCGACGACGTAAGAATTGTCGCTGTGATATCGCTGCTGATTAACTATCGCACGAATCTCTGCATTTTCTACTGTTTAAAGAACATCGTCTCGAGTACGATCTTGCACGCCGATTGCGTCAGGCAACGCAAAACTTGTTTTTGAGGGGAAGACTTTTCTCATTTAATCACTTATCCCAATACCAAGATTCCCTTAATTGAAAATCGTGAAGGTCGTCGTCACCCTACACGTTAACACTCCTGACAACATTTGTTATGGGTGGCGACGAACGTTATGGCATTTTCGGCGCCTGACTGCGATCTGCAGAGATCAAAGAGGGTGCATCTGTCCGCGTGGTCTGCAACCTTTCTTTCTGGCGTCTGTCGGCGACAACATCGCCGGCGTTCTAAGTGCATCCATTTGCACAATTCGACGCGAAGGAGGGAATGCTTGCACCCAGCGGTGTGTTTCGAATCAGATCGGCGCCATGTCTGAACGTCGGCGCTGTCAGTACGATAAGAGGAGATGTCGTTGACAACGTTCCTGCCTGCGATGTCGAAGGGGAGAGACCGCCCGCCACGGGAGGGCGATAGAGAAGTCTACGAAAGTGCAATTTTTGGGATTTTGGGAAAATTTAAGCTGAGATCAAATGATGAGCAGATGCACAAAACAAGGCGGAAACAGCCGAAGATGCCAAACAGAGGTTGTTTGCAAAACTGTTGTGAGCTGCAGTTCGATACCCTTTCGTTGTTTGCACTGTTCGATTTCTTCTGATTTCCGGCTTTTCTATCTCAACAACTTTGCTACCTCAAAGACGGTGCCGTCACGTTTTAAACGTTTTAATTAAGTGACCAGCACTCCGCGACGGGTCCATCGGCGTCACCGTTCTTAACCGACAAAGATCGCGACGATACACCGCAATCATCTCGACTTTGAATCTTGCGAGCAAGTTTTGAAAAGCCTAAAATAGGCGAACGTCCTATAAAGCGCTATTTCTGTTATCTTCTCTTCACGTGATCGTCTCGGTTGCCTGTGGACAAAGTTCGTTTAGATTGTTTGCACTTTACCGCCCTTCGAAGGGGCGGAGCTGCCGTTCGCATAAAAGTGTCTTCGTCTACTCCGAGGGCCATCATCTTCTCCACGTCTCCTTCTGTTCTCCTCTGATCAGAAGCTCGAAAGATATCATGGCCAAGCGTATCGCCATTGTCGGTTACGGAAACTGGTTAGTGCTTTGAATTCCGTTGTCTCTGACTCAATCCTGCGTTTAAGGGGTTCCACTATTGCCAAAGTCGTCGGAGAGAACGTGCAGAAGTATGCCGAGTTCGACTCCACCGTCGCCATGTGGGTTCGTGACAAGGATGTGAACGGCCGTTCGCTCACCGACATAATCAACGAAGACCACGAAAACGTGCTCTACCTGCCGGGAGTGAAGCTGCCCTCAAACGTGGTCGCCATCAGCTCGTTAAAGGAAACCGTCAAGTGCGCCGACATTTTGATCTTCGTTACTCCTCACCAGATGGTTCAAAATGTGTGCAATGAAATCAAAGAACACGTCCAGTCGGAGGCCATCGGCATCTCTCTTATCAAAGTAAGACTGCTGCCCTCCGCTTCCCTTTTCTAGCGCTCCGTTCAGGGAATCGCCACGAAACCCGATGGGCGCGCCAGTGCAGTCTCCGACGAAATCCGCGCGCACCTCAACATCGACGTCTCTGTGCTCATGGGTGCTAACTTGGCTTCAGAGATTGCCGTGGGAGGATTCGCTGAAGCCACAGTCGGTTGCATTCATCCAGAGCACGGCGAACTCTTCCAGCGCATGTTCGACACCGACAACTTCAGAATAAACGTCGTTCGCGACGTCTACACCGTCGAGATGTGCGGAGCCTTGAAGAATATCGTCGCTTGCGCCGTCGGATTTGCCGAAGGTCTCGGCTACGGCTCAAACACAAAGGCCGCTCTGATTCGTCTTGGAATGCTCGAGATGACCAAATTTGTCGAAACGTTCTACCCGGGCAGTGACATCAAGACCTTCTTCGAGAGTTGCGGCCTGGCTGATTTGATTGCCACGTGCTCCGGTGGTCGCAACAAACGCGTTTGCGAGGAATTCGTGAAATCAGACAAAGCTCTCCACGAAGTCGAGAAAGAATTGCTCAAAGGCCAGAGCGCCCAAGGACCGCCAACGGCCGAAGAAATCCACGGAATTCTCTGCGACGTCGGTCTCGAAGAAAGGTATTACTGTCCTCTCGCTATCACAATCTAATCTTCTGCTTCCAGTTTCCCAATCTTCACCATCGTTCACCGCATCTGCACTCGCCAAGTCCCTCCCAGCGATCTCATCAAGTGCCTTCAGCATCACACAACTCACCAGACTGTGCAGAAGTCCGACGAGACATCGAGCAACTCAAGTGGTGTCTCCTCTGAATAGACGCCTCCGGAACCGTCAGCATCCTGCGGAGCTCCTCTCGAATTCACTTCTTCACAAATGTTCTCATTCCGGGTTGCTTTACTGTTACGTGTACATAACTGAACTCACACCCTTTATATTTTGCTTATCAATAAAAGAGATCGGTGATGTAACGCGTTCTTCTTATCTGCCGAACGACATCTCAACTCTCCAAAGCAACGTGGTGATAACAATTGCGAATGACTTCACATCCGCCGGCACTCCGATCAGCTACTTGTCAACGAGTCGACAATAAATTTGGTACACGCTCGGTCGCAAACAACTCGTTCTACTTTCCTGGAAATCAACTTCCCGCGATCAATCGATTTCAGAGAAAGTTCTGAACGACTGTCTTCGCTAGAATCGATCACATCTCTCGTGTTAAACGTGAAAAGCAAAGCGTCAATCGAGTTCTTAAGAGGAAACGCAGTTTCCGGCGTTTGCATACGTTTCTGGTCGAATCAAGCGATCGGACACTTCATGCTGGCGTTTGTCTAAAAACAACCCAAAAAGATTGGAAAGATTGTCGGTGAAAGCGAGGGAAATGCGAAATCGACAGCTAGCTACATAAGCAGACTCTCGAGTTCTGAATTCGAGCGAATGAGAGAGAAGCGGACGCTTCGCTCCTTCGCCTTTCCTCTCCCTCTTGTCTCTCTCGATTGTCCCGACCGTCTTCCATCTCAAGCGAATATAGCCTCGTTTCTCTTTTCGAATTTGTCTCCCTACTATCCCCTCGTCGTTTCCCTACCGTCGTCGCCCCTGTCGCCTTCCTTGACGAGCTCCTCAATCCCCTCGCTCCCTTCGAACGCCCAACGCTCCTCCTCTCATCGATCGCCAGCACTGCCTCGTCGTCGAGCGCGTCTCCGCTCTCCGCGCTCGCCTCCGCCCTCCCCCGTCCCGCTCGTTCCTTCGTTTCGACCTTCGCGAGCTCTGCACTTCCTCGCCGCTCCTCTTTTCTCTGCCGCATGACCCCGCGGCGCGTTCTCTCCGCCTGTAGGCAGTGATCTCCTCTAGATGCCTTTCCCCCGCACAGCCCTGCTGTCTCTCCATTCCATTTGATTCTCTCGTTTTCGCAATTCTCCTCTGTGCATCGTTCCCTTCCCGTTCCTCTACTTCTCCATCCGCGACCAAAGTAAGTCTCCTCATGCTCTACTCGAATAATCTTGTGTTGTCTGTGTCTGTATGTGTGCGCTCTAATTAGGGTGCCCTGGACAACGACTCCTCATGTTCTCATGTAGAATCACTCTCGAATCGAGAGAAGAAAGCATTTTGTGGGAAACGATCACATGAATCCAATTCTCAGAAAGCGCACTTTTGCAGAAACACAATGAACTGATACTGACATCCAAAGTGAACTCCTCCAATTCAAAGACACAAAATTGGTCCATTTCCAATTCACTCCCTCCAAATTACAAAACAATTTGATTGATTCAGAACGCACCGTAACCCTTCAAAGGTTAGGGAAAACAAAGACAATTCAACACTTTGCAAATGCCCTCCTTCCTGACGCCGAACTGACCAAAAGAGTCTTTCTGTATATGGTATTCGACTGTTTGATTCAGCATGAAACTGACAATGAATCACACGTTTCAACAGCTTGTTGCTTCAGGTGCATCGCACCCATTTAAACCTGTTGTACTACAACATTCAAATGCCCCATCGCATTCAAAACAAGTCGTTCAAAAGACAGAAACTCCGCAGCATATGACAAACCTGTAGAATCTAAAGTCGCTGAACTGCTACAGGCATCGAATGCGGTGCAATCATGCGGATTGTACTCGTTTGAGATGAGGCAGAACTGTTTTAAAAATGTGTCGAATTCACGTGACACAACTTTTTCATTTCATAAATTAGAAAATAGAGGAAACTTTTAAATTTCAAAGTTGGAACTACGAAGAGAGCCTTGCATCTCAGGTCGCGCTGTGCAGACGAGCTGAGGATGTCCCCATCAACAGTTTAAAGCGTTTGTGCATTTATCAAATGCCGAACGGTAACTGTGATGTGCAGAGAGTTTCACAATCTCACTCTCCGCATGAAAAATCAGTTTTATCACCACGGCCAAACGATGCTTTCGCGCGCGCACCGCATGCCGCGTGCGACCATTGTCGCTCTCGTCTTCTCGTGCTATCTCCACGCGCTCGCTATCTCGTTTGTTTCGCGAAAAGCCTCTTCCTTCCTACTACGATATCAGATGTTCCGCGGGGAAACCCCTTCAGAGTGGGATTTCAACTTTCGTTGATTTCAGGAGGGACACACGATTATGAACCAACAACCCCCGCAGACGCAACTCGTCTACTTCCAGTCTACATCTGGAGGGGCCGGAGACCCACGTAATGGGTCTCAACAACAGACGCAAGCGCAGGCACAGAATCAGGCGCCTCAAGGACAACAGAATGGTCTTCCCAGTGGAGCGACTTCTGCGCCGATGCACTTCCAACAAACTTCTTCGATGCCATTCCACTCGACCTCAGCGACGACCTTCCATCAGCCCCAGCAAGCAACGTTTCACACTACGTCCAGCGGGAACTCCACGTTTTCGGTAGTTTCACACTGAACAGCATTTATTCCAACGGCATTCATTTGCAGTCCAACCGCTTCGAGGTCGTCCAACTCCCAATCAGTTCCAATCATACGGGTCAGCCCTTGCAACAAGTGATAACCATGGCTCCACAGCAACAAATCGCCCAAACTCACCAGAGAATATCCACGACCGGCGGCGTCAATCAAGTTATCACCACCCAACCTACAATAATCCAGATTCCACACCAAACGAGCGTACAGAACCAGCCACATCACATTCAGGCGCAGCCCAATGTCTCGCAGATCCTTCTACAGCAAACTCCCTCCGGAACTCAGGAAATCGCCGTGATTGATGGTGCAACTTACTACGTGGAACAGTCCCCTTCTACTTCGCAGGGATCAACTACGGTAGTGTATGGTAACGGCGCCGCTCAAGCACCACAGCAGTCCGCTCCCCTCAATGTCGCAAAGTACAATTACAAGAAGACGAGTCCTTCGAGTGAAGAGAAGAAACAGAAGGAAGAAGACAAGCGACGACGGCAGGCGGAAGCCGCGCGGCAGCGTTACCACCGTCTCAGTGCTGAGGAGAAGAAAGAGCTGAATGTGAAGCGGACATTGGCTCAGAAGCGAAGAAGACAACGTGAAAAGGAGATGGAGGAGCTCGAGGACATCCTCCGTCAGTCGAATGACATCCAAGACGATCCGGAGGTGAACGAGCAGCTGCGAGAGAAGAGGATGCGCGCAAAATGGGCCGAAGCTGCGCGCACGAGGTACCAGAGGATGACCCCGAGGAAAGGAAACAGTACAATATCAAGAGACGAATGCGGCAGCTCTCCAATGGACTGCTTAAGAATGCCAACGGAGAGGTAATCAAAGACCCCGATGCGATACAGAGACACATCAAAGATCAAAACGCCAAGAAAGCAGAAGCAGCTCGGTTACGGTATGCACCAATTTCGCCACAGTTTCTTACTTCTTTCAGATACCATCGCATGGGGGAAGACGAGAAGAAAGCGTACAATCAGAAGCGAACGGAAGCGTTTCGTCGGCGGAGAATGGAGGAAGAAATGCTTCTGGCTATGCCGATCGGTCGCATCAACGGAGAAGCACTCGACCGCGCGCAGCAGATCGTCGTGCGCAATGCGAAGAGAGCGGAAGCCGCACGCCTTCGATACCAACGAATGACTCCCGATCAACGCAAGGCGTACAATCAGAAACGGTACCGTCTGCTCCAAAATCGCTTCAAATTCCTCATTTTGTCTTTCCAGGTACACCCCGAAAAGGAAGAGAGAGTCAACCGAGGACTGCGACGGCGATTCCATCGGAAGCGGGTCCGATTCGAAGTGCCAGCAGAAAGAAGACGAACCATATGACGCTCTGCAGCAAATGGAGAGAGACGTTCTCAAGAAGACCCACCAAGCGCAACAAGTGATTCTCCGACAACGACAGACATACGTGGAGCAGACTCCAGTCGGCGCGCATGCGCATCTCATGCACCAACAGCACCAAGCAGTGAACAGTTCCAACGGCCAGACCGTGCAGCAGGTGCTCACGGCACCTCCTCCGTCCCACCTCCATCAGCAGCCTCAAACGCAGCAGATTATGCAGTCGCAGCCGGTGCAGTACGGCAATCTGATGGTTGCCCACAGTGTGCAACCTCAAATGGTCACTCATTACAACGCACCACCAGTCTCACTTTAGGTTAAATTCTCAGTCAGGCCTTGCCGTTGGGCTCAGTCATGTTCGCTCTTGTAACTCGCAATGGTATAAACTGATTCTTACGGTGATTGTGTTGAGTGAAGGTGAAGCGTTCGATCGCTTTGCTATCTGAGAAGACCTTTTCTTGGATTCAACAGTGCTCGATTTCAGATTACGGTATAAGTTGTATGAATAATACGTCTACTACGGCTGGCGGTGGATACTTCACCACTGCCGGCGAGATGCCGTCAGACATGGACGCGAACGGTATCATGCTTCCACCTCATCCCACCATCCACTTTCAAACGCAAACTGCCTCTTTCATGCCACACAACAACACAATGTTCTACTCGTCTCCGAGTGGTGACTACAACTCCTCACAGCCAATGTCCAGCGTACTGCCATCTGAGCGCAAAGAATACGTAACGTTTGGAATTACCAGGCGTCTCATGTGCCTGCTGTTTAGGTGACCGTTGCGCCATCAATTCGACTGCATCCGTCGAACTCGATGGTACAAACGATGACGGACACTCACTCGACGATCACGATGTCTTCGGTCAACCTGACTCCTCTGTCCAATGTGATTCAACCTGAAGGCCTGATGCAGCCGCAAGGAGTACAGCTGTCGCAACTAGGTCTCGATCCTTCTTCTACGGTCGTGCACATCAGCAGCGACTGTGGCAATCCGACATCTGAACTCTACGAGTACTTTGTTGACCAAGTTCCTGTCACGTCCGAAATCGTCGACCAGGAGGAGATCGATGATGTCAATGAGGAGCAAAGGTAAACTAGAACTTCAACTCTTAACACTCTTAATACTTCCTCTCCAGTAGTCCGAAGGAGGACTCCACGAGGAATCAGGACAGTCGGAAGGCGAAGATGGCAGAAGCAGCGCGAATCCGGTACGCAAAGCTCTCTCCAGAAGAAAAGAAGGAGATCAACGCTCGTCGAACGCAGGCGCAAAAGAGGAAGCGGCAGCGCGACAAAGAGATTGAGGAGTTGGAGAATCTGTTGCGCGAATCAAACGACATTCAAGATGATCCGGTGCTGAATGAACAACTCCGCGAGAAACGCGTCAAAGCACGGCGCGCAGAAGCCGCGCGCTCAAGATACCAAAGGATGTCCAGTGAGGAGCGACGCGTGTACAACCAGAAACGACGAATGCGTCAGTTGGGCTTGGACGATCGCTCACAGCGCGATGGAATCAATCCAACAGAAGTACGGCAACAGATTGAAGTTCAAAATGCAAAGAAAGCGGAAGCAGCTCGGTTACGGTAGGAGAAGCACAATGCTAAGTTTCTGTGCAACTCTGTTTGCAGATACCACAAAATGTCCTCGGAAGAGAAGCGCGAGTATAATCAAAGGAGGACTGAAGCGTTTCGTCGTCGCCGCATGGAGGAAGAGATTCTTTTGTCGACGCCGGCAGGTCGCATTAGCCAAGAATCCCTGCAAAAGGCGCAGCAGATTATGCTTCGGAACGCGAAGAGGGCCGAAATGGCGCGCCAGCGGTACCAGAGAATGACACCCGATCAGCGCAAGGCATACAATCAGAAACGTTCATCGGCAAAGAAGCAACGGGAACGCGCGCAGGCGATGCGTCGCAATGAAGCCGGACAGTCGACTTCTCACCTCTACTCAATGGACCACGAAATACATTCCGATTCGATGTACTGCGAGGAGGCGTTGACTTCACTGGAGAAGGACGTGATGAAGAGGACGAAGCAGGCGAATATGGTGCTGATGAGGCAGAAGAGAGATCAGGAAACGCTCCACCAACACCACCAGATGCAGACGCAGCAAGCTCCTCAGCAGATGGTCATCTTCCCAGCAAGCGAAGCAATTCACGTTCCTGCCACGATCCTCAACGAGCACCAGATTCTGGAAGTAAAGTCGGAGCATCACCTTCCGCCCGGCACAATCTACATCCAGGTACTGGGATGCGATTTCATGCAGCTGAGTGGTAAGCGGACGTTTCAGGCAGCGCCACAACATCTCCAACAGATCGATCCTTCATCAGTCGATCTTCAGCATCTACCGCCCCAAACACAGATCATTATTCAACAACACGACCAGAGTGGTCTTATCGGTCAACCCTCCCATCCAACATATGCGACCGTCCATCAAATCACAATTGACCCACAGAACCAACGCAATATGATTATGACCAACAATCCCCCTGAGGCGGTGATGCCATCCCAGCAGCAACAGCAGCAGACGGTCTACACGACCGACGCCAATCTGCACTCGCCAGACGACGAGGTCGACATGGAAAACGTTGAAGTCGACCAACAGCAGGAGAGGGTGCGAGTTCAACGCGCACGGAGAGCTGCGAGGGCGCGTCGTCGATACCACGAAATGGGCGAGGAGGAACGAAAACAATTCAACGCGAAGAGGGCGATCGCCCTGAAAAAGGCCCGCCAACGCGACGACGAACTTGTTCAGTTGTTCGAGCAACAAGGCACAACTCTGGATGAGGAAACGATGGAAGAAGTCAGAGCAGCACAGAATCGGAGGGCGAAACGAGCCGCATCGGCACGACAGAAGTATCAGCGGATGAGCAACGAGGAACGAAGACAGTACAACGCCTACAGGGATGCCCAGGTTCGCGGTTGGCGCATCACATCGGTTCGTCACGCTAAGTACTTTCAGAGACGTCAAAGACGCCGCGAACAAAACCAGCAGCAAGATGTCGGTTCGCACGACATCGCGGACGACAGCGACAACAGCCAACTCGGACATCATTCGGTGAAAGGTGATGCGGCAATCCACCAGGAAGACGCATCTCCCGAAGAGCATCACGTGATCATCTACAATCCCTACTACACTACGGACACGCTGGAACGCTCGTGGGACCAACCGTAGCTGACCGACGCTCTCCAAAACTGATCTCAAATCTACCCGGTCACCTTTCCTCAGAAATAAGTCTTCGATGATACTGTACATACGACAAAAGAAACCTATCGTAATTTGGGCGCCAGGTCATGATGCATAAAGACAAAATGTATTATGACCCCGTGATTTGTTGTATACATGCATCACACGCCTAAACTACATCGCTATTCAGTGTCACGCCTGCTGTACAGTTCACTCAAAGCATGACGCTCTAACACAAACAAACCTCTTCATCAGCCAATGGAGTTCATCATCTATTTAGATGATTATGAATAAGCTACTTATATACAAACGCCCGAATCCATTCATCCAGTCATGACCTAATACAATGTCGATTTATTTAAAAATTAACAACGAAATCAAAGAGAACAAATGAGTTTACCCGTACTCTTCTATTCCTTGTACATTACCGGCTCTGAAGTTCGTAGTAAATATTTCGATCAACGTAAAACAGTTGACTTACCTTCCCCACTCATGAACTGCTTCCACAGATTGGCCAACGTCCGCTTTTCGCGCTCCACCTCCTTGGACGCGCTGCTAGCTGGTTTTACTGCCATCGATCCTGCCTGTAAGCTCATCTCTCGCCCACCAGGTAGTTTGAGAAGGATGCCTAAGACACGTCTATTACTGGCTCATTCAAGTCGATGTCACTCACTATTTTGCGTGCCTTGTATCGTCGTTTCCATATCATTATCTTCAGAGGCAGATACGAATTCTTCTTCCTCCGCCGTGTCTAAAGTGACTTCGACTTCTTGATCTAGTTCGGATGTTGGGCTTTGCTGTTCTGGTGGGGTTGGAGTCGCCGAGGCCGGTGTGCTTCTCGCGTCAATGGACATTGCGCCTTTTGATTGTTCCTTTTCTTTCTTCGATGTATTTTCTTTCTGAACGGATGCATAGTTGCACGCTCGCCATTCGTTCGCGTGTATACCTTGTCAGACTTGTCCGCCTTCGATGCCTTTGTCGCGCTGTGTTTGTCGGTTGATGTTTCTTTGGGTTTTGGCGATGTGTTCGATTGTTTCTTACTGATGTTTTTCTTCGCTTTCTTTTTGTTCTTTGAATTCGGGTCTTCGCCGAGGTAATCCAAAATAGCCGTTATGGGCTGATCTCCCATAAAACCTGAAATACCTTATGAAATCACATCCAAATTTTTATCAAACGACATAAAAGTTGTCAAAACGAGCACATGCGCTGTTGTTGACTGCGCTCCACGCCACTGCTTGGCGCCCGGTGACGTCATTTACGCGAAAACAAATGATTTTCGTGCCGAGACACTGTTGCGTCAACAAATCCCTGACAATGCGCGGAACTGAGGGGAATGATCTCACGGGCGCAAAAGATCACCAAAGGCCAATGGGGGTGCTGTGCCCTACCAAGCCTAGTAAGCCAAGAAACTAAGCTAAAAAACTAAAGCTGTTACGATGTTATCAGCCTGGCACGGAGCTGAGCTCACATGAGGTGATGTTTCGCTCTCGTGATCTTTTGCTCCGTAACCCTTCGCAACTCACCTTCCACATTTTCAGCGACTATTTTTGTCGACTTTTCCTTCGAGCGGACACCCTTTCGCTTCATCCGATATCGTCCATAGTCATCGAGCCGTTTTTCGTACGTCTACAAAAATATTTTAACTTTTCAAAAATTCCGGTTAAGAACACATTAAAAAAAAAAGTTGATCACCTGCCAGAAGTGCTTGATTGAGTAACTTGCAGAAGCAAAAAGAACCACTGCACTCATTACAGTAATTAAGAGGTCGTAAATTAATGAGGAAAGTTTTGTGACACCTTTCCTCTCTTCCTCCACTTTACGCAGAGACATCAAATGGGTTATATGGTTGCAGTCAGACAGACGACGGAAGAAGCAAAAGTGCAGTTGGCATGCGCAGACAGACCGTAAGGAGACAGCAGCAACAAAAGTTCGTTTTGCATAGATGCAAATGATTTCATTTGACTGCGGCACGGGAGGAAGGAAGCTGTGGTCGATCGTGCAACAACCACGATCCCTTTCTCTCTGTGTCTTGCGGACGGAATGAAATGTACTTTTCCGAGGGGACAACGAGCCAGCATCGCACATTTGCACTCTGGCCATATAGAGAACGATGCAAGATGATACAAACGTTTGTCAGTTTGACAAGAGAACGGCTATCTACTATAAAATAAAACACTTACGATTTCTGACACAGGTTTAATGTGCGGACGTCCGTACGAGGGCACGATGTTAGAAAAGATTCCAGAGACCCGTTCTTCTAAAAGTAAAAAATGTGTAAAATCCATGAAGTTGTTTAACGTACCGGTTAGCTGGTCAGTTCGTCCAACCTGTACCACATCGCCAGAGAGCATTGATGCGACCTAAAAATCATGTTTCAATGATGTTTCACCTTCAGTGATCCCTTTTGTACCTTGTCAGCCATTGCGCCATTGCAGTTCTCATATGCGACATCGTCTTCTCCATTTTCGGCGACGACTTCTTGAGTTGGGTTACCACAAGTTGGCATTTTACCCGTGCCTTGTAGATCCATAGAAAAGATCTTCCAAGAAAAAATTGAACTCTACCCGAAGCAAGATCTGCAAACTTTTAACTACAATCATTGATCGTTCTGCTTACTATAGCAAATCGTTAATTCATAAAGCGGAAATCAAAAACATTTGGTTCGGTTATCGCGGGCGTCCGTCAAAATAATGCCGTCATCGAGGCATTGAAAACAACTAACTAACGGAGTCTCGTATGTCTTACCACGCTGCCAATTGAAATATCTGGTGTTCGACTCATTTTCAGCCGAATCCCGCGTTTGAGGCTTAGAGAATCTGACAGGTACTGTATTGGCAATTTCAGCACCAATAACGCGCCCATCGAATTAGCAAATTGAAACCGCAAAGGGTGGTGATGAAACGTTCGCGTCATGCGAGAAAACGCCTCTTGGAATGTGGAAATGTGTACTCAAACGAAATAAATTTAGCGAAAGCGCTGAATCAAGCTCGACTGCAGTCCGTCGTTCGCAATCGATAGCGTGTCGAGGCGAAGATCGAATGAATAATAATGGAAGGAAAACACTCGCGGTGTTGCGAGCGAGCTGCAAACGTTCTCCCCGCTTGCGACTGTGACGAAAAAACGATTTCGAAATCGGAAGAGGAGAGGAGCACGAGGGCGGCAGTCGCATCCGTCAGCGTAGCTGAACCTTTGAAAGGGCCGGCGGCTTGTGCCTCGCCTCATCGCACAGTGTTCTCTGCATCGTAGAACGATCTCTTCGCGTCCACGGGCATTGCGTATCTACAACGTATGCGCCAAAATCATATAGTTATAAGATCATACGCTTTGCAAACAACTGCATCGCTACTTTAAGCGCGCCTCAAACTGCGTAATATGGCTGACAGTCGTGCTGTTGTCTTATGGCCGAATTCAGGACGAAGACGCAACAAATACATCGAAAAGAAACGAAATAATTGATAGAGGGTTCAGGTACCATTTTGAAAAACTGTTCGAAAAAAACAAGTGAGCATTTAGTAAAATATCATAAGAACAATAAATTAAATAACAATCGTCAAAAACTAACAAATCGTGTATTCACTTTCTAGGCTTCGAACGTCGGTTGTCCGACGAGAGCTGTGAGTTCGACCCGTTTGAGCGCGTGGCTTTAAGCCTATCCATAACTTGCTGAGCAATGGAATTGACGAACGGCAAAATCTTGGAATGATTGAAGATGACCAAGGTTAGAATCACCAGCAGTGCAAGACCAGCATAACTGCTTTTGGGGATTTCCACATCGGACGATTTTCGATGAGGCTGAACCAAGAGATGAACGTCTTTGAAAGTACTGTCAGCATTAAAAGTTGCTTTCGAACAATCCAAACGTCCAAGGGAATTGGATCCTTCCGTCTCCAATCGGACGTTGTACTCCGCTCCATCTATGGAAAGATTCGCAAAGAAGAAGATTGTAGACGGCCATGAAACGGTCGTTTGTTGGACATACTCATCATCTCGGTATAATCCCACATGATAGATACTTGGGGGCTTCGCTCCGCCGATGAAATCAATTGTACCGAAGACATCGAGTTGCTGTTCCATGTAACTTAAGAAATAGTTGTTTTCAAAGACGTCCTCGTTTTTCACCTAAATTTTACCGTTTACCACCAACGAATTTAGCAGAAAAACTTGCCGTGACATCGTAATGTGAGGGATACGACTCCAATCTCTTTCCTTGTTGGTCTTTCAGAGAAATGCGGTAGACACAGTTCGACTTCAAACCGCGAAGACGGTACGATCCGTCAGCAGCCGTTAAATCTTCGGTCTGAAGATTGTCGCACTGTTCGGCCACTGCTTCCACGACTACTGAAGATACAGGTTCGCCAGCAATTTGAGTCACTTTTCCGTAGGCGCTGAACAGACTTATGATGACCAACAACTCAACAACAAACCTGTAAGCGAATCTGATTCCGGACAGCTTGAGATCCTCAACTTCGCCTTCCCTGATGGTCACTCGAATCATATTTGGTTCAAATCTGTACTCCTGTAGGAATGGTCGCAAGAAATACTCTCCTGGAGCCTGAAACATCGAAATGACACAAATTACAGAACACAGATACGCACAAGTCCGACAAAGTTGATTTTTCCACTTTTCTCGATGATACTGTTCGATCGATAGTTGTCGACTCCGCTCAAGGAAACAAGGACCTCCCCCAGTGGATTAGAACTGGCCGAGTCTACAGCGTTGATTCTGAGTTGTGAGAGTCTGATGGCCTTAAAGACGCCTTCTTGATCGGTAGTTAAGAACTTGTAGCCTTCAAGTTCAGCAGAAACAGCGAAGTCCTGCAAGTTCCGCACCGGCCCAATCCTGCAAAATAGGTTAAGAAAAATATAAAACAGTTGGGGCCTACTTGTAAGTTCCACGGCTGTCAGAGGAAGCTTTGAAAATTAGGTTTGGGTCGGTTTTGTGAGGCGCCGTGATCTGAACTCCGGCTACAGGAGGGCTCACGGACCCTTCCAAGTAAACACCCTTATCCGCTACAAATGAAGCAATCGAATGTTGACAAGAACCTGCAATCCACTTTGGATTAGACCACTGCAGATCGATCAAAACCGACCATCAAATTTGAAGGTAAATGAAGTGGGAGAAAACAAAAACGTGGTAGATTGTGGCACGATGGTCACTTCAGATCCCTTCGCGCTCTGAGGCACATAGAACAAGAATTCATATTCTTTGTCGGACCGAACAGTGGTCAATTCAATAATCTTCTCTAAGCCGTCAGCTGTCCTACAACCAAGCTATAAAAGAACGCAACGTCTCGATGCTTACCTGACAACGACATTCAGGTCTTTCTTAGGAACCTTCTCCTTCGTTTCCACAAGAACGGAAACTGATGATTTTTCAGCCTTCACGAACTGTGTCTCCTTCAATGGAACGACGAACGAGTATTCGTCTTTCTCGAACTTGTGGCACGAATCCAAAGTAAACGAATATGTTCCTGTGGAAGGGACGCAAAAACTGTTAACTCCTTGAGAAGCGTCAACAAAGCCAGAAATATCTTTCTGATTACTGTTGTACCACTCCTAAATAAAGGCTACTATGAGGTTCGTGAGCAGCGTACTTACTAGTTTTGCAGGATGAGACACAGACACACGCGCTGTGAATCCAATTTGTGTAAATACAAGATCCTTTACGTCTGAACGTTCGATGCTGAAAGCCAATTCGGCTTTCTCCCAACAAAACATTCCATTGTCATGAACGCGAACTAAATTCATTAGCATTACATGAATATTGCCTTCAAATCTAAACCTTTGTATGAGCCTGGAGGCAATCCAGAAAATGTTACAGAGTTCTTTGCGGCAAAAGATTTCATAAAACCATCTTCGCCGCTCAATTCAATGGTAAATTCATCGTATTTTTCTAAATTAAAAATATGGACGCACTGTTTTTACTTGCTTGTTATACCTTGTTCTAAAATATCGATAGCAACGGTTGCTGAAGCTGTGAACTGCGTGAACGATATTCCCAGGAGCGGCTCAGAGGTAAGAGTAACCTGACGGGATTTTGGTGTCATGGCGATATTTAGCGATGGCTAAACAACAAAAGAGGATATATTCTACACACGAGCTTTGCAAATTACCGCAACAATGTAGTTTCCAGGCGCGACGTTCGCACAGTACTCTCCCTTGGAATTTGTTGTGGCAGAAAACTCTTCTCCAGACGAAGGTTTTGACAAGTAGATCACTTTGCCAGAAGCCGAACCGCTTTCCAGCTGAATTGATCCGCAGATATCAATACTAAACAAAAAGACAAGTGAAAGCAGTCGTTTCTGAGTCATACCCGGCGGCTTCAATGTTTCCCACCAAGGGCGAATCTGCGGATATCGCCTTCATTAGAGGAGAAAACTTCATGCGTTCTTTTTCTGCCTCAAACGTGTATTTTCCTTCGGTCAACTTTCCAATCGCAAAATAGCCATTAACATCAGAAAGAAGTCCAGTCGATTTGCCATTGATCTTAATCAGAGCTCCCGAGATTCCTTGTTTGCCAGCTACAACTTTGCCCCGAGAACTGAATCCCAACACTTTAATGGAGATTTGCTGTGCCTCAGAACCCATTGTAAACACATGTAAGGAAGGATCGAACTCAAACAAGACGAACTCGCTGACTGGAGATTTAAAGTGTGTCTTGACCGAGTACTGTCCTGGTGGAACACATGGCAATACGGCCAATCCCGTAGCGTCGGTGCGCAACGTGCACAAGAACTTTCCGTCCATATTGACACCCTCTGGAACCGGCAAACATTTGACCGTAGATTCCAATGACATATCGGAGGAGACGGTCACAAACGCATGTTGAAGAGGTAGACCTTTGTTTGTAACGACAAATGACAAACGGTGTCCGGACACCTTAAGTCCTGGTTGCACGAAGACAGGTCTATCCAAGACTTCAACGACTGCTTTACCGCGTTCAATGCACTGCGTGCTTCGATCCGAAGTAGAAACCAAATATCGCCCTAAAATAACTGATGTCACTGACCTTCATCCTGTCTAATTACCCGGTTTAGCACTGAATGAATAGTATCCACCACTCACGGTTTCGGTTTCAGCCACAAGTTCACCTCGCTCCGTCGACAATGTCAGCGGCAACCCTTCAGGCCCCCCGCTCTCTCCACTTTTTACATGACCTTCAATTGAGAATCCACTCAACACAAAATTCATGTCTTTTTCCAAAGTGCATTCATCAGTTTCTCCGTCAATTTTTACGCTAATCGAAGAAGGCTCTGAAATGAGTAAGAAAGAGTTGCAAAGTCGTATCCGGACTATACCTAAAATCCACCCAGCTGGAGCAACCACTTTGATCTCATAGTTGGCTTTGCTGTAGACCGGAAACATGTAGTAGCCAGAGTTCGGGGTGATTTCAGCTTCGCTCTTCAAGTTGCCCTCGGGAGTTAGCAATTTAACCTAAGCAGCTAATTTAGCGTTTGGCTTAATGGTAAAAAACAAACCCGTAGTTGAGAAAAATCGATGGGGATGTCGGACTTGATGAAGCCTCCACAAGTGTACACATTTGCTAGAGATCCATGTTGTAGAGAAGAAAAAAGAATCAGCAAGGATGCTACCCAACGAAGCGCCGTCATTGGTCGACCTGAAAAACAGAAGATTTTATACACCATTCGCGTGTGCTGCTTCGCAAACCGACGAGGAGCGATTTTAGTTTCGTTGTGACATCGAGCACTAGTAGTTCTATGGTCGACTTTGTGGTCTCACAACGAACGTTGCACCCAGCGAAATTCAGAAGATCGTCCACAAATGTCCTCCGTTCAACCAACCATCGGTTGAATAAGGAAACAGTGAACTTTTGTTGAGAAATCTGTACCAACGCAAAGCAACTTAACAACATTCAATGCGGTGCAGAGTAATTCTGTTTTCCTTTGATGCTATTTTCAGTGGAAATCTGATACGTTTAACATGTTATTTACTTTGCGAAGTTCCAATGTCTTCCATGCAATCAACACTACAGTACATAGTGTTTCTCAAATGTGAATGATCTTGTATGAGGGCATACAGAAGTTTCATCAATCGTTATCGTTTATCTGCATTGCCCTCTCGGCAACAATTCTGAAAGATGACAATCTTTTGAAGATCGGTTATACGATTGAATGAAATGAACGATTGAACGTCGGCACCCGTGGGAATTCGGAAGCGCAGTGCCGACAAATTTGAGGAGGCGCCGACACGCCATATTTATGATTGTGACTTTTGGCCTGGAGAACGCAGCCGGTGGGGAAAGGGATTGGGAGCATAAACAAAGTTTGGATGATCAACAGCCGACACTTTGTTGAAGTTGCGATCGATCGATCTTTCGGTCTCTGCAACGCGGGCACTCCACTCCGACGTTCGGTTATTTGCCAGTAACGACCGTTTATGCGAATTGGAGTCTTGAGGGTGCAAGCGCCCTCCAGAGTCAGCTCTGATCTAATATTCCTTTCCAATGCTCTCCGTGCTGCTTTCCGCCGTGTTCGATTATGCACCGAGATCTCCGCTAGGCGACGGCGTTGCGCACGGATGTCGCGGAGATTCTGCTCACTCAACTATTACGCGCAATTGTCTTCGCCTTCGAGCGCGCGACCGCCTGAGGTGGTCCACCAAATTGCCTGCAATTATTGAACTTTCTCAAGTCGGTATTGGGCGGCCCTTGTTAAGTCTGGCGTACATTTTAAGCGATAATGGCCTTAGATACGAGCAAAATGTTTCGTAAATCGGACTCCTTGTTTGCGATCATTAACGTTTCAGAGTAATGACATCGCCGGTTGTTATTGAACGCGACTGTGGAAGAATTTCACGAATCCGCCCCTACCTCTATCTGAGTGGAATCGGTCCCTTGAGCCCGCAAAATCTGCAAAAGTTCTCATGTGTTGTCAACTGCATCGCTGGCTTTCGGCATGTTGTTCCCTCACATCTCACTGTGCTCCACATCCCCATCGAAGACGATGAAAACACAGATTTAACCCCTTACTGGCAATTGGTGTTCCAAACTATTGATGCTAACAAAAAGTAAAAAAGAGTTTTTCTTGCTTTGATTAATTGTTTTCAGATTGAATGGAAAAGTCCTCATTTTCTGCGGAATGGGTAGGTTCATCTAAGCCAATTAAATCCTCGATTATCAACGCGGCTACATAAAATGTTTAAGGGATCAGCCGCTCTCCTGCTTTTGTTATGGCTTACCTTCTTTGTATCGAACGCATGAGTCTCCACGACGCATATAAACACGTCCAGAAATGCCGGAACATAGTCTGTCCCAATGTCGGATTTTTCAGGCAACTTATCGAACTGGAAGAGAAGGGAACGCTTGCTTTTGCTTCTCTTTGACGTTGACAGATTTCAGATTATGGGAAAGCGAACAGTCAACATTATTCAACCAATCGCCGGGGTCGAAGTAGCAGATGTCGTGTGGAATGAAATTTACGTGGAGGTCATGCTTGATTTGCAGAAAAGTGCGTTACCGGCGGCCGAAATTGCAGATGTTACAATCGCAAAATAGGAAAAATGTATTTGAAACTGTATGTATGAAATTGCAATTGATTTTCTCGGATAAATTGCCTCACAACTATACATATAAATACAAAGGCAGATAGTCAAAGCAAGAGCGAATCCTTTCGCAGTCCCAAGCAGCACGTGATTGCCATTGCTTCGTAGCAACATTGCTAGCCGACGATCGATAGCAGCGGCGCAAGTAGCTATATATAATGCGCGTTGTCGTCGGCTCTCCCGCTGACTATGATGGCGCCTATTTGGAGTTGCGTTGTGTTTGCCAACTGTCCGTCACTTAATCTTTAATACTGCTGTATACGACCCTAATCGTTATGGCTGCTTCAACACTTTCAAAGTCCGACAAAAAAACTCGATTGCTAGTTGTCGGTTTGGTCACAACATTCGCTTTTGTGACCTTTGCTTTGGATTGCTATTATGCTTTGAACCCAATGCACAGTTTGCTTATTCACGATACACCTGATGGTAATTCAACGCATTCAGCTAAACGTAGCTAAACACATACAAAACTTCAGGCATGGAAGCATCAATCGATCAACTATACAAAGATTGGATGCAATACAATAATTTTATGGAAAACAATCTTCGTCAATGGGCGCTCGCGAAGATTTCGATTATAAAACAGATCGAACTAGCAAGTTTCTCATGGAAAATGAAAAAATGGAAACAACAAACGGTATCACTGCAGAACAATTTGACGAATGAAGCCTTCCGGCATTTTGACAATGTACTATCAAGAAATTCATCGAAAGCCGAATTGCGGTCAGTTCCGAGTGAAACGTTGCAAATGAAAACTTTGCTGAAAGTACTCGCTATGCAACGTTCAAGCGAAATACTCAATTTTATACACGAGCTCCTCACCCAGGGCTTCTGCTATGTTGACTTGACACAAGCGCTTTCCTTCATTGAATATAAAGCGCACGAAATTTCTCAAAAATCCAGCTTCAACAAACAGTTCCCCAACACCATAGGTACACCATAGGTTCATCGTAGAGTTGGTGACTCGAATTTTAGACAACACGTGGACAAAAATGAAGAGGGAGAACACACCTGGACTCCAACCTTCATGTACAACAAAAGACCTGTTGCTGCCAAAATACAACCATTCAGAATTAAGCAATATATACCGGTCTTTGTACCATTACAATCGTCCCGACGAGTTATGTAGATGTTTGCCAAAGGTATTATACAACTCCTCATCTGTATCTATAACCATCAATCTTTAAAGGATTCTCGAACTACTTTCCAATCGATTGTTGAACAGATCAGACTACCTCTATTTATTTTACTACTTCTCGCGCCATATTCGACATGGTGGATCTCGACGAAAATTCTTCAAAAATTACATCCAATCACGTATAGGCAAATTCATTTAATTTGAATAAGCCAAGCAAACTCAAGGATTATTCTATATATATATATATATATATAAATATAAATATATATATAAAAACAGTTTTTGCTCCAAACTGTAAATTCAAGAATTGAAACAATCACCCTCACAAACCATGTGACCTACGCGTTGCACGGTTTCCAACGTTTCTTACGCAGATGTGCCAGAGATATGCCGGTTGTGAATCGTTGCAAAGAAAACGCTGATTGTGCCCGAATAAGCAGAACACGGTTTGCAACGTTTCACTCAGAGATTTGTCAGTTGTGAATCGTTGCAAAGAAAACGCTGACTGTGCCCGAATAAGCAGAACACGGTTTGCAACGTTTCACTCAGAGATTTGTCAGTTGTGAATCGTTGCAGTGAAATCACTGACTGTGCCCGAATAAGCAGAACACGGTTTGCAACGTTTCACTCGAAGATGTGCCGGAGATATGTCAGTTGTGAATCGTTGCAAAGAAAACGCTGACTGTGCCCGAATAAGCAGAAACACGGTTTGCAACGTTTCACTCAGAGATTTGTCAGTTGTGAATCGTTGCAAAGAAAACGCTGACTGTGCCCGAATAAGCAGAACACGGTTGCAACGTTTCACTCAGAGATTTGTCAGTTGTGAATCGTTGCAGTGAAATCACTGACTGTGCCCGAATAAGCAGAACACGGTTTGCAACGTTTCACTCGGAGATTTGTCAGTTGTGAATCGTTGCAGTGAAATCACTGACTGTGCCCGAATAAGCAGAACACGGTTTGCAACGTTTCACTCAGAGATTTGTCAGTTGTGAATCGTTGCAAAGAAAACGCTGACTGTGCCCGAATAAGCAGAACACGGTTTGCAACGTTTCACTCGGAGATTTGTCAGTTGTGAATCGTTGCAAGAAAAACGCTGACTGTGCCCGAATAAGCAGAACACGGTTTGCAACGTTTCACTCAGAGATTTGTCAGTTGTGGAGATCGCTGTGCAATAAGAGAAACGGCTTGCAACTGTGCCCGAATAAGCAGAAACACGTTTGCAACGTTTCACTCGGAGATTTGTCAGTTGTGAATCGTTGCAAAGAAAACGCTGACTGTGCCCGAATAAGCAGAACACGGTATTGCAACGTTTCACTCAGAGATTTGTCAGTTGTGAATCGTTGCAAGAGAAAACGCTGACTGTGCCCGA